>JAHBCN010004576.1:0-62685 GCA_019359885.1 Listronotus oregonensis
GGGCTAGGACAAATCTGTTTGCGGCATCTTTCGTTTGACAAAAAAGTAGCACGGTGACGCGAAAACCGCATCTTTGTAACTTCACTCATAAGCGAGAAACCCCGTAAAACACACGAAAATAGGACACCCTGTACAGCTGGAAGTTGCAGCCTGCTTAGATATAAAAGGAAATCGGCAATTAATGTGCAACCAACTGCTGTTGCTCGAAGAAGACCAGGAGTTATAAGTGGATGCAAAAAAGCTCTTATAGGTTGCCCTGCCCAATGTGAACTACCAAAAAAAAGAGCAAAACGGCGACATAATTTAACAGAAAATGTTCGAAAAAACCACAATTTTTTTAATGCTATTTTTCGTGTTTCATTAGTATTGGCTTAAGGTATAAACTAATATATGTTTATTTTATATAGTTTTTAATATACATCTATTTTATAAGTATTTATATTATTTTTTAAAAATCTCTAAAGTGTTAATGACCACCATTTTCTAATGGTCCAAACAATATTTTTCTCAAAATACCAGGAGTAAAGGGCACTTAAGGAGGGAGCGACATGCAAAAAGAAGATTTAGAGGCATCTTGAATACCCAGTTTCATTAAATTTCAATAATATTAATATTTTTTTGTAAATTTAAGATTAAATGGAGCTCTTAAGGAAAGGCATAAAAACGGCAGTTTTTTTGTAGGATTAATAAAATAAAATATCCATGATGGCTAGAATAATATAAGGTGTTGTTGCATTCATATTAGTAATATCTGAAAAAAAAATAATACCACATCCTTGGAAAAATTTAATTTTAATTCTTTAGACTATTATGATATATACAAATATCAAATTATCAATAACTAAAATAAAATTTAAGTTTCTGAATTGTACAACACGTACAAAAATCAGTAACAGATATTTTAACATCAAACATTGTTTGTTCAATACAATACTTGTGTTGTATTACCTAAAACATTCTAGCCTTAAATGCAGACCATGCAATAACATTCTGACATGCATGACATTCTGACCTCTGATCTAGCGCATATAGTAACATTATGCCACTCAAAATAGCCACATCAAATTTGATTGGTCAGATTTTCAGGCATGCATGGTATGGCTATATTGGGTGGCAGAATGTTTTAATGCAATCAGTTCAGTGAATTTTAGGACCACAAAAGTTATATATAAAGCAAGAAGCCAGCAGTAAAAAACCAAACAAATCATTGAATTTTTTTTTAAGATTTGATTTAAAATTGGTTCCATGTGTTTATTAACACAGGTTTGGAAAAAGAGGAAAGTCCTCTACAGCGAGCAGGTACCACTGTCTAATAACATGGACACACAAAAAAAAGTTGTCTGATCTTGTGATCCCACAATAGTATATCTTAGTATTTCGGGTCGTTAAATCCGAATCTGAGACCCAATTGACTCAATCACGTCAGGATCAAGGTAATTTTAAGGTCAAATTGAGAAAAACCGTGGTCTGATCTCAGTTTTAATCTGAATGAAAAGTTAAAAATTGGTAAAAATCAAAAAAATCATGATTTTTTTCAAACTTGGTAATAAAAGTGCAAAATGCTTTCGAGATGCTACAGAATGGTCGTTGGAATTATGAAACTAAATTAAATAATCAACTCCCTACAGTTTTATATGTTAAAAACAGTCTATCACAACATGTATTATTGAGAAATAAGCGGTGTATAGAGGTTTCATAGTCATATAAATTAATCTACTCTATCCTTAAATACCTACCTGGCTCTAGTGGATTAGGTGCACTGTTAAAACTAAAACCTGAGGAAGTTGGAAATGCTATACTGCCAGAAGAATTATTACTGCCAAAAAGAAAACGTCGGGCCGTAGATAAAGATGATGTACCTAAAAATAAATTTTATTACTAATGGTGAATAAAAACAATCAAAATTAAAAATTCTAAAATTTAAATTTATGTTAGCAAAATTAAAATTTTAAATTATTTGGGACTATGATAAACCCAATAACTATTACTAGTATTGACTAATTATTCAGCTTTTTGTAAATTCCCTGACAAATCATTCTACACATTATTGATAACACAGGCACACAAAAAAAAAGTTCTGAACCAGATATGTGAAGTATCTTCCGGTATGTTTTTCGGTGCGCTACAAACGAATCCGAAGTCAGAATTTATCCATCATCCTTAGATTTTGTCCCAGCAACCCCCCAGCATGTCCCGGAAGGTCAAAATTTTATTCATTTGGAAATGATATAACAAAAATATTTGACAATACATTTTTTGGTGTAGTAAAAACGAATATGAAGTTAAAATTTACCCATATATAACCCTTGAATTTAACCTTAGCAACCCTCAGCAACCCCTAGCATCACTCAGAAACCACCCTTAGGTCAAAAATTTTATTTTTGACCTAATTATTAAAATAAATATCTTACAATATGTTACTATTTTATCTTTTTTGATGTTTTTGATACATTTTTTTTTTTGAAAAATACATATAAAAACGAACAATTTGAAAAACTAACCACAACTAACCAAAACTTGTTTTGACATCAATTTTTTTTTTAATTCTTTGTTTTTAAACATAGATTGCGAAAAAGAATAACAATAAGCTTGAAGACAATGAGAATAAAAGGTATTTAAGACTTTTGGCAAAAATAACGATTTTTTGAAGTTTCAAAGCTGATTTTTTAATTGAAATATTAATTTTTTGATATTTTTGCTATCATCACCATAAATTCGCCATAAAAACAAAAAATTTTAAAAAAATTATAATGATCCATTAATTCATCTATTTTTTATGGCCAAAAATAGGGTTGACCCTACTTGTAAATAATTACCGAAAATGCAAAGGAAAGAGAAGATTTAAATGAAACCAGAGTTTTATCTGATGTGATTTTAGAGGTTGTATTTAGTTAGCTATGTGTGAGATTTTGATTTCATATTTGTTGTAGAGATCTGTTAACTGGTGCTTCAGCCCTCATCTGTGATATAAGAACAATATTTATTTTATCTGTAATTGAGAACTGAAAAAGAGTTCACATTAAAAGTGCTCCAAAAATTGTGATTAATTTCTGAGCAAACTTGTTCCATTCATCAAAATTCGATTGCTAATAACAAAATGTAACACAAATCTCATAGAAAGAGTTGTGTTACTGATAAATCCCACGAGTGTTACACATTTTTAAATCAATAACGGCCATTTAATTATTATTGCACTTCTTCTCTTAAAAACTTTCTACCCCTCTGTGGGTTTATAAAGTAACACAACAAATGTCGTAATGATACACAACTATGATATTGTCCTTTTAACAATTTACATTTTGCTCACCTTCTTTGATGATTTCTAAGTGATAGTATAAATATTTTTGGTACAAACAATTAGCATTGCGTCTTATGGCAAATTTCAAGATTATTCGATATTTTTGTCCATGAGTATATTTGATAGGGTACTAGAATTATGGATTGGGCGCCTAATAAGGATTATCAATAACAATAAATGATAAAAATGACTTACTGAAGGATGTAAAGCCCTTAGATGCACCTCCACCAGCTGACCCAAAGCTATATGTTGGCCCACTACAGCTTACACTTGCTGTAGGACCTCCAAATTTAAATGTAGGTATGGGTGACTTTTCATTTTTTTTGGTAGCTTTTTCAGAGGTGCTATCTGTAAGCAAATGATAATGTGATGAATTAGAAAACTATACAATGTGTTCAAAAAAGTTAGTGCATAAGAAAAAATTAATTTTGATGGTATTTTCTTGTAAAAAGTATGATAGGAAAATTAGATCAGTCTAAATGTATTTAGTTATAAGTCTTATTTTCATTTTAATAAAATGGAAATGCAGGTAAAAGAATGTTTATCATATTTATGTAGTGATGGAACGGACGTCCGGTTCAAGTACCGAATCCGGCAAGTCCGGCCACTTCACCGGACTTCCGGTCCGGCCGGAAATTTTTTAATGTTATTAATAAGGAAATATAATTTAATAAGTCATTGGAAATAAAATAGAGGGAAATAAAAATCTTGGGTAGAAAAAGTAGCCTACATTTAGTAACTGATTTTAGGTAATCCCCTAATTCTCTTACAAATAGGGAAAAACACTGTTAATAATCAAAATGTATCTTTTTCAAATTATGATGAATAATTAAAAGTTTTTCAGCATTTTGACTGGTTGATCAGAACGGTTTTCTTCATAAATGTTGCCAATTTCTGAAAAAGACCATTCTGAATACACACTACTTGCTGAGGCACTTAAATATCGTTAAGCAACTTGGGCTCCATTTCGAAACTCATCCTTGTGCTCTTTCCACCAATGTATTGGATCAGACTTTCTCTCCTGTAGAGGCTTATTAAGATAATTTTTAAACTGGTCTGCTATTTTTTGTTCGTGGTCTACACTTACATTACCAATTAAGAAAAAGGGAGTAGCAATTTTTTTAAAACATGTCCAAACTGACGGCACTTCTTGATGTTTCATGATTTTAGACAATGGTTCTTCATCACTATATCACTATCACTGTCATGTACTGCTGTTAAGTTTAAATTTTCAGTGCCTTCAGTGCTATTAGTGGTAATCTCCTTGAACTTTGTTATCTCGTTTAAAACACACTGCTTCGGGAGCAAAATATTTTCTGGTGGAAAAAATGCTAATTTATACCTAGGGTCCAATACAGGAGCAATGACATAATTGGGATTCTGGTAAATTAGTTCAAATCTTTTGTCAATGTTTTCCTAGTAGGGTTGTTGCCATAATATATGACATGATATTACTCTAGCTGAATACTTTGCCTGTCAATTGTCTTTGTAAGAAAACTTTTAGTTTACAATATTTCCTTGGTACTTTATTATCTTTTATTGACATTTAAATGTAAGTAGCACCGGTTAATATTTAATTTTTTATTTTTTGAGGAAAAAGACATAGAGTTCGGCGTCGGACTTCCGGCGTCCGGTTGCTGGGCGGCCGGAAGTCCGGAGTTCGGTAGTCCAGTGAAACATGAGTCCGTTCCATCACTAATATTATGTTGTAGAGTTCAAAAACAAAATTTTGAATCCAAAATAATATATGAGATTATTATGTATGAAAATTTTAGATATACAGAGGTGATTCATGAGGAAATGTCAATACTTTAGGTAGGTAGTCGGGGTCCAAAAATAAACATAAAAGTCTATACAAATATGGGTCTGCAAGGCCTTCGTTTCCAAAATACAGAATGTTAAAATTTTTATTTAATTTTTCTATTTTTTAAATAAAATCTATGAAAATGTAAATATTGGAGTAAAAAAAGATATCTGGGGGTTTTTTGGTATGACGGATTCGAACTTAATCTTAGTACGGCTCTTACTTGTAGGGGTGCCACCTAAACATCTTTTTACTATTTAGAACAATAACAACTTTTTGGTACGGCTCTGCATTACATTTTTAAGTAAATTAAATAATTGTTTTGTCATTTTTACATCAAAAAGATATACCTGTTAAAAGTTGATATGAGCAACCTTTTTTGAGATATTTGATTTAAAAAAATTATGACACATTTGATTTTATTATAGCAAAATAAAACAAAATGTATAAATAAACAATATGTATTTTTTTTTCAATAAAATTATTGTTCTTAGATTACGTTCAGAAAAACAAACTAGGTTTCATAATTTTATTTAAAAAAAGAAAAATTAAATAAAAACTCTAAAACCCTGTATTTAAAGAATGAAGGCCCTGCAGACCCATATTTGTATAGACTTTTATTTTTATTTTTGGACCCTGACTAGGTACCTGAAGTATTGACATTTCCTTATGAATCACCCTGTATATGGGAAAGTTTTTTAGTCAAAAAAGATCCCTTTACTCATATTCAATAAGAACTTTTCAAGGTCATCTAGAGAAGAAATTTAATAATTTTAAGATGACAGAATTTTGAGTGGCTCTACAATTTTTTATACAGGGATGTATACATGCTTTACTTTATTACAAGCTGCAAAAGGATTATTAATGTTTTAAGGTTGACAAAAATTACAATTTGTTACACAAAGAATAACTAAACAGTTTCCATATTTACCTGGAATTGCTTTAGTATTTTTATCTGTTGATGGTGAAAAATTGAAAGTTGGAACGGGCTTAGTATTGTGACTGTTAGTTACAGGTTTATCAGTATTTGTTGTACTGGATTCACTTTTTTCAATTTCTCCTAAGTATTTTTCATAGTCCTTAAAAATTGGTTGCAAACTTATCAGTGGATTCTCCTCAACTTTCCTTTGAATCCACTTTAACACACTTTCATTTAATCCTTTTAATTTTGCACAGTAAGTTTCAGACTTTTTGTTACCTGATGATTCACTAGGAACTATTGTATTACTTGCAGTTGTCATATTAATGCTAGGGCCAAATATATTTGTGCTAGAATTAGCAGTTGTTGTCACTGCAGTACCAAAAATGTTAGTACTCTTTGGAGTTGAGTTAGAAAATAGATTGAAACTAGAGCTAGATGCGGTTGTGGCTGGTTTGTCAATTCCATTTGTTTTTGGGGCACTGTCAGATGATGAGATGTTTTTCAAAAATGAGAAATCATTACTTGCAGGTTTGCTTGTGAAACCCGTAAAGCCCGCAAATGCACTAGTTTTCCTTTCTTCTTCACTCTAAAAAAATACCATTTAAAAAAATTTAATGTTAAAGTTATATCTATACTTTCTCATAAGTAAAAATACCTTTGTTTATCCGTACTTCAAACGAAATCTTAAAACTCACCCTTATAGGATTTCTTCTTTTAGCAGTCCTAATAATTCTATTTTTTAAAGCACCTTCAGAAGCCTTTTGGAATGACCCTCTGTCTTCTGGTTCATCTTCTTGATTCCAGTTATCATGATTTAACTCACTTGTCGCACTCCTTTTTCCAGCCATTTAACGGAGCTTTATCTGAAAACTCCAATAATACGTGGCAAAGAAAAGATGAACCGGCCCCCTGCCCTTTTGGGGCTAATCACCTTTTGAGGTTAAGCAATATTCAGTGCGTAGAACCGTGAAAGTTTGCTAGTAAGTAAATATATTTTTATCTTGTAAAACTGTATATGAACTGGGAGGTTTGTTTTAATGTTTCAAGTAATGAAAATACAAGAAAGTTATGTAATTTTCGAAAAATTGTTAAAAAACAACGGCATTCCGCCAAAACTGAAAAATTGTGACAGATGTCACGTGCCAAATGTCAATCAGCAGTGTCAAATTCTACCTCTTTTTTAAAACTCGGCTAAATACTACTAGGAAATAACTAAGTAGAAGAAGAAGAATGTAGGGGCAAGTTCTTTATTCTATCGGTAAAAAGTACGCTGAATTTATGCGCTGAACGTCAAATGACGTCATGAGAAGTTCTGATGGAACAAATTAAAACGAAATGTTAAAAAAGCTCGCTATTTGTTCTGCAACTGTCAATGCTTAGCTGATTGTTGTGTTTCTCTTCCGTATTTATTTATATTTTTTGCTTAAGTATTTTATAATAACGCTTTTATGGAATCCATCGGACTCTCCAGCGGTAGTTTAAAAACGGTTTGATGAATTAGCGCTTAATGCGCTGGATCCATCGATGCAATTAAAAACTTGGGTAATTTTTTACTTACCGGGCCCACGGCCGATTTTATTGAAATTTTGTATACTGGGGTTTTTTGGGGCGCTGATCACGAATCTAAAGTCAAATTTTGTCGGACACTTTTAGTTTTTTATATTATAAGCCCCCTGGACCTAACCTCAAATTGTACAAACTTTCCTAAATTTCATCCTTCTTAAAACTGATTACAGCCAAAATTAAAGATTTTATGGAAATACCCTATTATTTTATAAGATAAATTTGATTTCACCTTCATTTAACAAATATTTTTTAAAAAAATATAGCACAACAAAAATATTATTTTTACTTTTAAAAATGTCAACAAATTGTCTAGTGATTTTAGACAGTTTTATGTATTTTGGTATGCCAAGCACCCAAGAAACAATTGAATGCTTCCTTTTTAAATTTAAATCGCGAAAAATAAAAATAATTTAAATTTATAAAGTAGCCATTCAATTGTTTCGTGGGTGTCTGGCTCCCAAAATAAAACTGTCTCAAATCACTGAACCATTTTGTTAGCATTTTAAGGTAAAATAATATTTTTTTTGTTCTATTTTATTAAAAATATTTTTAAATGGGGGAAAATTTAAAATTTTTCTTATAAAAATAATAAGTGTATTTCACAAAATCTTCCATTTTTTGGGTGTAATCAATTTAAAAAAGAAAGGGAAATTTTTGAAAAATTTGTACAGTTTTGAGGGTTTGGTGGTGGGGCGTTATAACTAAAAACTAAAAGTGTCCCACAACTCAGATAACGTGATCACGACCCCAGTATACAAAATTTCAATAAAATCGGCCTTGGGCCCGGTAAGTAAAAAATTACCAAAACTTGCCCTAGGCCACCTTTAAAACACATCAGTGGCGCAGTGAGTTGTAGTCTTCGAGAACATACCATTGAAGGCAGCTGGGCGAACAAGCGTATGAAGGAAAAAAAAACAGGCTATAATCTTTCTCTCACGTTTCGCGTGCTAATATTGGGCGTACACCGCGGACTGCCAAGATTGGTATATGATGCTCAATTGCGTCGCTTTATATTTAAGTTAGGATAATGTAATTCAGGATTAATTATTTAATACAAATTTGGCTTGCACCAGAACGAAACCAAAGCCAGTTATAAAATCTAGGATTAAAATTATTGCACAATATGGCCCACTTCCGTTTCAACTTTCACATAGTATGGTACAGGATTGGAAGGTTAGGTTTTTTTTGTGGTGTTGGAGCGAAAAAACGTTTTTTGCTCATGAAAATCAAAGGAAAACTCTCCACCAATTTATGAGGTCCATCCTTTAGAGCTAAGTGCTGTGAGACGTAAAGGCATAGATGCCTATTTTTCTTATGTTTGTGTTGGGCACGAGGTTTTCTTTTGTGGCGGAAGAGTGGTTGCGCGCGCAGTGTGGAATGTCAGACTGACAGCAATCTGGTTGTATGCAATAGCAGTGGTTTGACCGCCATCATTTGTGCTCTTTATAGTTTAAAACACTAGAAAATTTTTAATTTGTGAGAAAATCGAAATTTTTTCGAGGTTATTAAGAGCCCGACATCTAGACTTTCCACCAACAAAGCTTGGAAAAGCTTACGTTGTGACATCGCAACGTGCGACAGAAAGGGAGGGCTGGCGAATTGATTTGCATCAAAGCCACAAGCAGTTTTCACAATTTAGTATAGATTGTAGAGGTAAGGATCACTCTCTCTTATGGCTGTTTTGCTTAAAAAGTGGCCCTCACTAGGAGGCGCTAGTGTAGCTCAGGGAACCAATGACCTTGACCTCAATTTATAAAGTTCAGTTTAAAAACTGCCCCCTGGAACACAACGCCATCTTAATTTACTGCAATTCGAAAGCCGCACGGAGTGGGTAATCCTTACCTTTAGAATTCATGCAATATAACAACGGTAGCTGTTTACGAACAACCACTTTTCTTACCTAAGTTAAAGTTAGTTTCTGACCAGAGCTAAGTTGTTTACCTTTCTATGGATCGAACACGCAATTTCGGCTTGTCAAGTTACGACTCCCCAAAACGTTAAAAAATGTCAAATTTTGCTCAATTTAGGTTAGACAAGATATCTCAGACAGAAATCCGGGTACCCTAGCAGGGGCAAGGGGGGAAGTCAGATTCTGACTTAGCTGTGACAAATCGTACGGCCAACTAAGTTAGTTTCCCTCAACTTAGGTCAGAATTTGTGCTGTTCGTAAGCAGCTGGGTTTGGACATTTTGTTTTATAATGGTTTTAGTTTTTTTTTTAGAGGGCGAGGTGCTCTCTTTCCTTGTCTAAGGCGAGGTGTGTCTGTTTTTTATGCTCCTTATTTTCCTGTTCTTGAAATAATTGTAGGTATATTTGTGAATTGTACGAAGCTCATTTGGTAATTGTCTCGAAAGTTGCCTAAACTCCGATTTTGACCAAATTTGGTATACGGGGGTTCTTTGGGGCGCTGATCAGGAATCTGAAAAAAAATATAGAAAACGTTTGTTACGTTTTGCCCACAATTCTTAATTTTAACACTAAACTGGTAAATCCAGTTTTACTTTTAAAACCCGCGGCCATGTTTGCTGAAAAAATCTTAGTGTACACATGGTTCCGGCGTTTAAAAGTAAAGCTTTGAAATTAAATGGAAAAAAGTTGCAAAATAAATATAAAAACCAATTTTTTAAAAAGCTGTTTATAAAATATTGTATGTCAATTTAGTGCTAAAATCAATAATTGTGTGTAAAAAGAAGGAGGAACAGTGAAAATGAGGTAAGTTTAATTTTGATGATGATGGATATCTTGAAAACGAAACGTTTTCGACAAAAATTATTTTAGATTCGTGATCAATGCCCCAAAAAAACCTGTAAATCATAATTGGTCAAAATCGCCATTGCCGCAAGTTTTGAGACAATACCCACTGTTTGCCTAGGTATTGCATGCAGGGAATGACTGAATGGTTAGTTCTTGTTAGTCAAATAAGGTTTTTACGCTGTTTGCCGGCAGTACATGTTTTGAGTAGTCATTTTTAGGATATGACAGATTTCAGTGTTTGACTCTAATATGTTTAATTCAATCAATAAATTAATGAATACAGGAGTAAGTAGGTCAGTCATAGTTAGTCAGTAGTAGTGAGCGATTTTCAAAATCGAATATCTTAAGAAGCAAATTGACATAACCTTCTCAATTTTTTACAGGTAATTAGAATACTTATGTGAATTTCGTACCAAATCTCGTTGCTTTATGTAGTACGATAACAAAGTTATGTCAGGGGAGAAAATACGTAAAACATTTCGTGTAATATACACACTGGGTGCATCAGGCCGGAATTGGGTCTGGCGCACTACCAGTGCTCCTGGATGTAGTTTTTTTCAGGGTATTGTCTGTCATATTTTAGTTGATAGAGGTTTAAAACCTAAGTATTAACTTACTGTGGCTTACTTATTAAGTGTAGTTAGAGAAAGGTAATTAATACAGGACTTAAGGACTGTAGGAAAAAAAGATCTAATTAATTAATTTATTTGTTTTTGGTTTCAACGATTTTTACTTACAAAATCTAATTTTTTTCCCATGTAAATATTTTATTTGTAATTTTTATCTCCTAGAGTTGGTGTCGTTTTTTAACCATGTCGTAGGTTTACTCCTGTTTTTAAAACTATTTCTAGAATATGTAATATATTTATCATCTAATTAGAAATTACAACCAGGCTGAAAGCCAAACAGTCTGAGCTTCATGAATGATTCCGAATAGTATTTCTGGCAGCGACTCCAAGAATAAATCCAAATTCAGTGTCATCCCAGCCAAGCAGCAAAATCGCAAATAAGAAACACCTGCGACTTTTGAGCTTTTACATTATGCGACTTTGTGTTTTGATAGTTAGAGTCTGCTAGTAAGAAAATAAATACTTAACTGTTTGACCTCCGAAAAGTGAAGTTCACGCGATAAGAAAACTACATAGTTTTTTCCGGAAAGGCGTTTGAAGGAGCCGTATCGAGTGTTTTCACCCTCAGAGATCAAGGAGAAACTCACGCCAAACGACGGAGTCCTTCTTCTGGGGCTAAGCGCTGTGAGCGAAGATTCCTATACCTGTTATTTTTTGTGGGACCAACGCACGAGGGATTTTCTTATGGCGAAAGATAGTTGCGCGCTCAGCAGGAAGTGACAGTTACTGACAGAAAACGGTTATACGTAATACCAGTAGCAGTCCTTGGTCAGATCGCCATTGTTTGTGTCCTTCATGACCATCGACATTGCAAAAGTTTATAATTTGTGAAAGTTATTGGAATTTCTGGGGACTTCGAGCCCGACATCCAGTTTTTTTACGTACAAAGCCCCGGAAGGCTGTATCTGGAAAGGGGAGAGCTGGCAAAAACATACCCTGGCTATGCCAAATAACAATATGAAGATTTTTTCCACGAAGGCTAAAAGCCTAAGCACTAACCAGAGCCTTAGTCAGAGTTTTTGGGGGGATTGTTAGTAAACCTGTTAATTCCCCGCTCCGTCCACGCTTTTTCACCCAGAGCAACGAGATTTGCGATGGAAAGAAAACCAATCATAACATGTACGAAGACGTAGAAGGGCTACATCAATTTTTATTTTTATTATCAGTCCAAATTTTGACTTATATCTCGGAATTTCAACTTCGGAATTCCTCCATCTCGGAATTTCGACTTATATCTCGGAAGTCCAACTTAGATCTCAGAATTTCGACTAAGATCTCGAATTCCGACTTAGCTCTTGGAATTCCGACCAAGATCTCGGAGTTCCACCTTAGATTTCGGAATTCCGACTTAGATCTCTAAGTCGAAATTTCAAAGTATAAATCAGAATTCCGAGATCTAAGTCGGAATTCCGAGTTATAAGTCGGAATATCTAAGTCGACGAGATCTAAGTTGGAATTTGTACAAAAAATTAAAATAAAAATTGGTGTGGCCCTTCACCTCATGGTGGACACTAACCACCAGGAGGCTGGAGACCAGAAAAGAACAGTAAAAGGGCTACTACACCTGTCTAAGGTGTCAAACCTTTTTAACTGAAACAAATACACAAGAGATACAACAAGCCCTGTAGGCTGCAGTGTCGAGGCGGACAAAACCTCAACTTGTGTATTTACTTTATCAATCAATCAATCAATCTACGACTTCGTATAACATGTAATCTTAATCGATCAACCAGTTTAACTGTGGCTTTTGCTTTTTTTACACTAAGAAGACATGGACTTGCTTTTGCGATCCGCGGTCGATAATGTTTAACATTTTTTTATATGACAACTTCGTACGCAAGGATTCTAAAACAAAAATTCACGACAATTTTATACTTTTCGTGCATTATCTATTTTGCAATAACTTCAAAACACTAAAATTCTATTCCAAATCGCGGGGAAAAAAGATAAGCATAATGTCCTACCACGCAGATATATTGTTGACCATATTTTAAATGAAAAATATATATCCATTAAAGGGTATGTGCTTACGAAAGTCTGGAGTCTTGTTTGCTGTTTGACAAACGTGAAACTTGCTGCTTGTATCATACGTAGTTTTTAAAGCTCGGGGTTTGGGCAACTCGTATCTGCCTGCTGTGGAACGAATGTGGATTCTGAAATTTCAGGGGGAGTTCTAACCATCAGAACCTCTCCCTTCCCGGCTACGGCACTGGTATTAACGTACGTGAGTTTCTTAAGTGAAGTAAGGGGTAGTTTATTGACACGAGTCTTAAAGATTTGAAGCAGAAGGAAACCTTTTTGCAGGCAGTAGGTTTCACAACCCAGATTGAAGAAACGAACAAAGTGAGAGGTTCGAGCCCGTCCAGTTGGACTATCAAGAGATGCATGACACTGGCACTTTATGTTACTCCATTGGGAGCCGCTCCGGATACCTATAAAAAAGCAGCAACACCCCCACAGCTCGTTGATATGCAACAGAATGAAGCTTTCTTGTAAGAATGGGGTCATTAATAAGGTGTACAGCCTTTCTTGAGGTAAAACAAGAATGCTAAGAGTTGTAATATTTCCCTGGCATGGGGCTAACCATTCTTAGCGCGCACCAGGTACTCCGTAGGCCCCTGTCAATGTCAGATTCGTCTTCAGCGACCACAAAAACCCCCCGAGTAAAGAATTTGCGCTGATATTAGGAGGATTTGTCGTAAAACTCCAGATGACAACGTTTATTCCATCTTTAGAGCGCACCAGGTACTCTGTAGGCCCTTGATAATTTTATATTCATTCATGATGAAGCATGCTCTAGCTCATGACCTTCGGTCGAGCGAGCGCTTCCAATCGCATATACTGATACTCGTGCCAAGGTTAAGTCAAGGAGGTTGTCTACCCCGCCGCCGAAAGCAAAAGTGATTAGTTTTTAATTTGTAATCTTATCGATGACGCCTACCCTGCCATTGTTTGGTATTGATAAATACCAAAGCACCAGATTCATTACCGCAGTATGTCTGATAGTAGTGACAGTGAGTTTGAAATAATCCCGGTTGAAGTAATACCGCAAAGTGAGTACAGTGAATTAGAAAATTTATTACGAATTGATAGTACAGTAAAAGAAATCCATACGAAGTTAATCTCAGATTGGAGCGACGTTAGCGACGAGTACGATTCTGAAGTTGATTCCTCTACATTTAAAGAATTCTGGAATTGTGAAATTTTTAGAAACCTTGAATATGGCGGAAACTCAAGAGATTTTAATGATGGATCAGAATTTAGACAACGACTTCTGTGTTTTGAATCAGCTGGAGTTGCTCTGGACGGAGGGGACGACTTTGACAATGCTGCTGACCATATTTCGCCAACTCATTCAAAACGCTATAAAAAAGCGAGACTTAACCTCGAAGAGGTTGTGGACGTCGATACAAACAGTGACGGGGAAACTAATCAAAGTAGTGGAACAGGACAAGAAGAAAAGCGGAAAGAAAACCTTATCGTACAGCACATTTGTAGAGTACTTAAAAAGTGCAGAATTGTTCACGATATCATCCCAATTAATCCTGACGGAGGAACAAGCACGAACCTTAGCAGAAGCCTGGGACTTACAAGTAAATCCACATCCAACGGAATTACCCTATTCAATAAAGAAATTTTTTCCTGCATTTGGTTCAGCAACGATCATAAAACAATTAACTTTAGGTAATTTTCTGTCTAAGACATTTAATAAGTCATGTAAAAAATTTTTAATTAAATTTTGATTTTGATCGAATTGATATTCTAATAATTCGGTTAATAATGAAATTGATTCTTGTAATGAATAATAATATTCTGAAGTATTTCCATTAGGAGCGTTATAAAGAGTAGTTTTGTCTAAGAATTGACTATTGTAAATTTCTAAAAGTTTTTTAAACCAAAATTTTTGAGTGTTTATAAAGTTATATTCTGATTGTAACCATAGACGTGTAGAAAAAATTCCTTTCACTGGGCTTGTGGCATGTTGGAGAAGCCATTCCATGATCCTAGCCGTTTTACTTCTTTCTTTGTTTGAAGTTTGCTTAACCTTTTGGCCGCTTCCTGAAGCACGTTGTTGATCTGTATTTGAAGCGGATCGACAGCTGATAAAGTTAGAAATTGACTCCGAAGCGTCGCTTTCTTCCACCACTGATTCTTCTCCAAGTTCACAACCTCCTTGAATGGATATATCTCTAACTTGATTATATGCGATCCATATTCGCCCGGAGACTTCACAGTATACAATGTGTCTTCCCGCCTGTAACAAAGAGATTATATTTAATAACGAACTATTAATTATAAACCTAATTATTACCTTTTGGAGATATGTTGTGAGATTTCTCCAATGGTCGCGGCTGAACTCGTCAGTCCAAGCAACTCTTCTAGGGCATCGTTGGTTGGCACGGATTGCGGTAAAGCGGCTGCATCGACATCTTTGTTCTGAGAATTTACAATCGTGGATGACATGGTAGTGGTCCCCTCCATGGTTTGCAATGAGGGTAATTCCGTTGGATGTGGATTTACTTGTAAGTCCCAGGCTTCTGCTAAGGTTCGTGCTTGTTCCTCCGTCAGGATTAATTGGGATGATATCGTGAAAATTCGCACTTTTAAGATCAAATGTGCTTCGATAAGGTTTTCTTTCGCTTCTTCTTCCTGTTCCACACTTTGTTTAGTTCCCGTACTTTTTGATCGAGTACATTCGAGGTTAATTCGCTTTTTAAGCGTTAATGAGTTGGCGAAATATGTCGACATTTCAAGGTCCCTCGTAAATCCAGCTATTCAAAACACAATCGTTTAAATTCGATCCATCATTAAAATCTCTGCCGCCATATTCAGCAAAACACATTCAATTCTTAAATGCTAGAGGAATCAACCAGAATCAACTCGTCGCTAACGTCGCTCAAATCTGAGATTAACTCGTAACTTTTATATATAATTCGATTTTTCAATTCCGACTCACTTTGGGGATTATTAAACCGGTTATTTCAAACTCAGTCACTCCTATCAGACATACTGCGGTAATGAATCGGTTTGCTTTGGTATTTATCAATACCAAACTGGCGGAGTGGCGTCATCGATAAGATTACAATAAAAATTTAATCACGAATTTCGGGCGGTAACAACCTCCTTGATAATTGCACAGTATCAGTATATGCGTTGAGCGCTCGTCGACCCAAGGTCATGAGCTAGATGCGATGGCTTTCTTTATTCTGACAGGATTGAATAAATCAACACTATTAGCCTTTGGCGGATTTTAAGGGTTAGTTCATTGCCTACTACGGCTCTCATGAATCGTGCTGTGATGACTAGTTATCAGATAAACAATGCCAGGAAATGATAAACAAGTATTAAAAATATTTGATCTATATTTGCCTTTATCAAAAACCACACTTAAAAATCTTGAAGTATAGAATAATCCGTTTGAAAGGCTCCTCACGAAGGTCTGAGCTGAGCTATGCTAATGTTGCATTCTAGACAGGATTACATAGAAAAAATATATGCCTATGGGAAGAAGTTCGCCAGGGAAGCTCTCCCTTGGAATCGCTGTATTATAGGTTGCTCAGGTGACTGCCAGGAAATGATAAACAGTATTAAGAACATATTTTGTGTATCTAGTATTTGCCTTTATTAAAAACCACACTTAAAAGTCTGAAGTATAGAAAAATCCTTTAGAGAAATAACATTTCTTTGCCAAAGGTATGGAACATTTATGTAAGTATGTAATGAGTATGTAATATACTATTTTAAGATACTTAAAAAAATAATAATAATAATAAAATAAAATGTAAAATAGCTGTAAAAAATGATGGTCATTAATTTAAACAAAAGCAACGTTGGGTGGCAGAAAAAATTGATACCATTATGTCGGTAACTAACTATAGTAATTATTGTATCGTCTATATTTTTAATTCGTTGGTATCAGCTGCTAAGGTTTTTCACTTCTCTGCTGAGTCTGCCAGGTGGATTTCCATCAGGCACAAGTTGAGCGAAACAGACCGAAAATACGCTGAAAAGCAAAAAAAAATCGAATAAGTAAGACTTTCAATCCAAGATACGATTTTTAAAATAATATTTTTATCTTAAATTTAATAAAAGCAAAGTTTAGGGTAGTGATTTAGGATAGTTTTGTGTGATTCCCACAAATAGAAATTAGAGTTAGCGCCTAAAATTTTCAATTTTTTTATCAAAAAAAAAAGAGGTATAGAACCCACACCAAATATATTATACCAGATGCTATTGGCCTCAAGGGGAACACACAAACATTTTTTAAATTCAAGGTTTGGTAGGGAGCCGGTACCTTTTAGCCAGACCTTGACTTTTATATTTAGGGGTACTTTAGGACAATTACATAAATTTTCAAAGTGCCTCAAGAATCTACTTAAAATTGTTTATATCCTCGATGTCCAGCAAACTCGTTTCTATCAGAATTAACCAGTAGTTTGAGACTACATTGCTGACTCCATAAATAGCGAAAGGGACTCTTTCCATAAAATTTGTCAAATCTTTTCCTTTGGCTATTAAAGAACCCTCTCCCAAATATCTTTTTTTTAATAGTTTTGGCACAATTACGATTTAGAGTTCACTTGTGGCCCTTTAAATTTCACGTCAGACCAAAACGACTAGTGACAACGCAGGTTCTGCCGAGTTCCAATATTAGTTTCTTTTGCTCCACTCATTTAAAAATTTTATTCAGAGCAAAAATAGAAAATCCATCGCGTTCCTTTATTCAGATTTATAAAAAATCGGTTTAACGTCAAATAAATATACAACATAATAATGTAAAGGGTAAGTACACAATCAAAATCCATCGCAATTAACACAAAAAAATAACCCATTTCACAGAAAACAGGTTAAAGCTCTAAAATCTGTTCATTACACAGGTCCATAAAAAAAATTGGTGTGTACTGGGTGTCGTATTTTTTTCGCTGAACATGAATTTGAAGTCAAAATTGGGGGTCAAACAGAAACCTGCCAAAAAAAAATCATAAAACAAAAAATAAAGCTTTTGAAATTGTCCACATAAAAAGTTATATAGATAACCATTTTTGATAAGATAAATAATGAAGGAGATATAAACGAAAATGTATAGTTTTGACAAAAAATTTCAGTCCAAAATTAAAAAAAAAGTATTTTTTTATTAATGTTATTTTCGGGTTTTTATTTTTAATTCATTTGAATCCTAAATCACTTAAAATTTGCAGAAAAATTACAAAAATAAAAAAACTAATTTAATTTTTTTCAGGGGTATCCAGCAAATTCGGAATTTTAATTATAACTCGAAAAATATTGCATTTGAACAAAATAACTTAAATTGTAAAAATACAAAGTTTTTTTTTTTTTTTTCTCTATATAAAGTTATGTTATCTTTTATAGTTTTAAGAATTATTGACGTTTTTGAATTTAAAAAAAATGAAATTACTCCTTTTCTCGATTTTTTGCTGTTTGATCCCCAATTTTGACTTGACGAAAATAGAAAAGCACATGGTAAGTAATCATGATTAAATATTTTTGAACCAACAACATTTTTTTTGTCAAACGAAAATAGATTATAGTAGGTATTCTACTTTTTAAATAAAATAAAAATGGCACTTATCCACTGATGGAAAATCCGAATTAGCTTCGCTTCGTATTCTGTTCACCCCACTCTCATCTAAGATGTGTGGCCTGTGTCGACCAGGTATTGTCAATATAGGTGGTTTGCGGCTTATGACGTAGATACCGTTTTCGCGCTATAGTTTTATAGTTGAATTTTAAATAATTGTTATAAAATTTTGTATTAAAAAAATATTTGTCAGAAGTGGTATTTAAGATATAGAGAGGTATTTTTAGCCAATAAAAAAATATGTGGAAAGGGGCCTATTTTGAAATATCCTGACCTAAATAACAAAAAGAAGGATTACCCAACTGTGATGTTATTACAAAGGCGTTTCAAACAATTTACTTTTTTTTAAATACAAGGTAAGCAACAAATATTCCCTTGTTCAGTCCTCATTGGATAACGCTGTATTTACTATTACCTTACAAGTACGCACATCCACTTATCCCCACATCCCGTTTTAAAAGAAACATCTTAGGGTTATTCAAATAACTAAGATTTATATAGTTATTAGCCTTTTATTTTAATAACCCACCCTCCCTTAGCAACTGATTTAGAATACAAACAAGCCCTTTTAAAGACCAGGACCGTACCCAGCTATACTTTAAAATTTGTCAAGTTAAGTAATATTTAACGTGGGTATTTAGTATGATATGCGTAAAATGACATTTTTATATTCGACGTTTCGTCTATAAAACACATTATTAACAGGAGTTAAAAAAAAAAAAGAAAATATTTTTAAGTTATAAAAATGAAAATATGTTATTTTTTTTCTCGCACCAAATGACTTCTTTTTGTTCTCAAATGTGAGGAATAAATTACGTGGACAATAATTTTTAATAGTAAAAGAAGCCATGTTTTGGAGGTATCTCAAGTGGTATGGAAAAGAGGTTCAAATGCATGCATAGATCAAGTGTATAGATAGATCATAAGAAGAAAATTTGATAAACAATAAGTGTTATTTTTTAATGACAAATTAGCGTTTTTATTATTGGCTCCAAATATAAATAGTGCCCCTCATATAATGTTTTTTTCTTTAAAAAGAAGTCCGACCTTTTTGATTTACCTTTTACATTATTTCACCTGTTTCTGAGAAAAGGAAATTTAATCTAAACAAAAAAAAATAAACATTTTGTTGGTAATTTATTATTTAACTATTGATTTATGAGTTAAAATCACTAACAACCCATTTCTTTTTTAGATATCCTAAGCGTGCACCAGGTAATCCACAGGCCCTTGCCAATGTTATATTCGTTATATAGGTTCCTGTCTCTGATAGTTCATAAAATATGGTAAAATGAATTAAAACTAGTTTTATAACTAAATATTAGAATATTTATTGCTCACATATAAGATGCAGAAATATAAAATATTTATTTGAATAATAGTGATATTAAAATAATCTACCTAATAATATATGTTTTAACTATCTACCTAACCGGAAAAGTTTACTGTTCCTACTTTTAGTGATTTATCACGTCTGAAATAAAATTGGGGAAAATAAAAAATTGCTTTGACTAACCAGACCTAAGCATGACCGACCAGAACTGAAAGCTTTTGAATTTGCCTAAATTATCCCTACGTTTGATTAAGCCATGACAGAATTGCGGCCTAAATGGAAAATTTTATTGTTCCTACTGTTAGTGATCTATCACGTCTGAAAAATAATTGGGAAAAATAAAAAGCCGCTTTAACTAACCAGAACTAATTATGACCGACCAGAACTAAGGGCTTTTGAATTTGTCTAAATTATTTCTACGTAGAAGTTATTAACAAAATTTTAATAATTTTCAATATGGTATTTATTTGGTTGGTTATTTGGGTCGTCACAATGGTCGGTGCACGGAACAAGAAACACAAAATTAATTAAGTAATTCAGTGTACGAATTATTCACAAGGAAGTTTAAAGGTGTATGGAAGCCCAATGCTATGGCCCATTCGATCAAAAAATGTCCAGCCCAGTATGAAAATAACTGTCAGAGTTGGCCCCGCCGATTTTGCGCAATAACGAAATTCCACGAAATAATTTAATGTGTTGCCTACTTACACACGGATAAATCAGTGAGTAGTTAGGCAACACATTATACTTTTATGAGAGCCGTTTCGATTGTTTTGCTTTGTGTGATTATATTTTGTGGTTGCAGAAGGTTTTTGGATTGATAAAAACCTTCTTATTTTAGTGATTAGTGTTTATTAAATTGTGACTATAATTTTGTGTTTATTGTTTGTTACCTATAATATCGTAACAAAATGACTAGAGGTTGTATGGTTTTGTCTTGCAAATCTAAAGGTAACATACCCGGCATTTTTTACTTTAGGTTAGTATTTCTTATATTTAAATTAGGTGCTTCTTATGAGACGTAACGTTAGGTAACCGAATAAATAATAATAATATATCAATTATGAATAATAGAAAATGAAAAGTTCATAGGAAATAGCAGTGAGAAAAGTAAGGCAATCTTAACTATCTTTTAGATGATTTCCACAATGTTTGTGTATTTCTGTGGATTATTAAAAAGAAATAAGGTTTACATTTAGGTACTTTTATTTCATTTAATAATTTAGTACATTCTTTTAAAGGATCAAAATTATTAATTACTGGGCAAATTTTAATATATACAGGTCCCTCTAATTGAATAAAAGAAAGTACAATTTTATGTTAAAGTTCCTTTTTGCTTTTTCTGTATTTGTTTAAAAAGAAATTAGATTTTTGGTTTCTTAAACTTACATTATCAACTTTTTAAGCTCGACATACTGTAGACACATAATATTTAACAGATACTGTTACAATGGATACCTAGGTACCAAAGGTTGCTAAACATTTTTAACCACTGTTATTCTGTCGCATGAATGTTTGTTATTAGTGAAAAGTATATGCCTAAAAATCAGTTATAAAAATTTTCACTTTTTAATGTACAATGTAGATTAAACTCATTTACACTATCTTGCCCTTCTTTTACCACAAAATTGGTGATAAGTACATGAAACTATCATACAATGTTTGAAATGTATTTTTAAAAAATCGTGTTTTTATTTATTTACAAAGATTTTTGGTAAAAATGCAAAACTTCCAAAAATATCGACCATTTAAATAGAAGGCTGTAAAGTGGCACCATCTATTCTTTCCATATTATATCAGATGATATAAACTCCAATATTACACAATAATTTTAAATATTCTATGGTACTATCATTTAATAACCAACAATTTTGTGCAAAAAATAAAAAAAAACAGTTAATGCTTGAATTTGACATTTGATGATGTCAACTTTATAGATAGTAACAAAGAATTATGGAAGTCCGGCTCTGACCATTATGCGCAAACTCCGCGGGGCCAATCCCCCGATTCCCGCTGCCCTGCACGCCTGGACAATTTTGTTCTACAGTATTGGGCTTCCATACACCTTTAAACTTCCTTGATTATTCAGGTAAATCTCTGAAGTGTAAGAAACGCGCGTGTACGAAACTAGAAAACACTGTTTTTAAATGTGAGGCATATTGGATGTTTCCTATAAGTATTAGGGCTAAATTTTAAATTACCCTCTATATAAGCCTAGAAGAAACAAAATCCCTCTTATAATAACTTCTATTCCGCCTCTGCTCAAAAGCGACAAAGCTCCCAAAGCTTTAGTGCCTTTTTACACTTGTGTTATACCTTCAGATTGTACTCTAACTTCCACTCATAGTGCGGGCTCAGTATTAATATTCCAAACGTGCACAAATCGAATACAATTAGAATATTTAAGGTCAGAAACGGAAGTAGCAGTATTGAGCGATAATAAGCCGCAACTTTAAATAGTTTTCTGTCGGCAACGTATTCATGTGGAAAATTTTACTAACAACCGTATGTTTTCGTGGTTTCTCGACTTGAAATCTTCTTTTCTAGACCTCTGAAAAGAATAAAAATTCTAGTTTTAAAGTTTAGTTAGTTTTTGTTAATAAAAGTGCAGTTTTGGTGCGAGTACTGGTACTTAAAAACAATTTCTATCCGTGTTTTAAACAATATTTTCTTTTTTAGAACCTTGTGACAGTGTTTAAAAAAATTGTGATTGAATGGTCTAGATATAAACGTGTCTTTCAGCACATTTTAAAACCTGGAAAGTCGTAATAAAATAAAAACAACAAATTAAAGAAGAAAAGTTGGGATTTGTTTTTAACGATCGGTGAATTAAAAGGTTCAGTGACTCTAAAGTGGGTTGATAAAATTTTTGAAACAGTTTTTCCTACTTAATACCCAAAAATTAGTGTTAACTGTGGAACGAAAATTTTGAAACAAAAACGACGGAAAACGCGCAAGCGTGCGCCTAAAAGCGAATTTAAATTCGAAAATAAACGCGGTTTGCATTAGTCGCGGATTGCGCGTCGTATTTACTGGATTGTGTAACGCAGGAAGAAGCTTGACGGCCGATTTTCTTACGAAAATTGCCGGAAAAATATTATGTGTCGTCGGTTTGTGCGTGTCTCGACGGAGTGGTGTTTTTTTCCATAGAGACTTTTGGATATATCGATACGTATGGCGGATTTTAAGGGGTTAAGGGTAAGACACATTTTTTTTTGATAATTTTAAAGTTTTTTTTTATTTTGCTACATAAATTTTCTGGCAAATTAAACTGTAATTTATATTAAGAAAATAATTTTGGTGATATATATTTTTAACTGTTTTATTTTAATTATATATTTAAATGTTAAAACATATAATTTTTTTTATTTCAATTTAATTTTCAATATAAATTGTGTGATATTTTACCTTTAACCAGTCGAAAACTGGTGTCAAAAACATTTTTTTTTGTATTAACTCAATATTAAAATTATTATTTTCGTAAAAGTAAATTAGATATAACATAACACTATTAATACGGGTGTAAAATATTTTGAATGAGACCTATATACAAAGTAGATCATATTAAAAATATTTCTTTAACTATTAATTTATCCCATGTTTTGAAAAGGACACCCTGTATAACATTACTAAAATTGGTAATAGTCCCACGATGAATTCAGCTGTAAAAGTCTTGTCTAGCAATAATTAAAATAAATATTTCAAATATTTTCACAGTTTGAAAACTTTCTTGCGATGCAATTTTTCTTGCTGCAATTTTTTATTTATGTTATTCAAAATAAACAATAAGACGGCAGAAACCCGCCACCACGGAATATTTGGATTACTACTGTATAAACTATAAGAGATACAAAAAATTTCATAAAACAAAAAATAAAGGTTTTCAAATTATCTACATAAAAAGTTATGTAAATATTTTTGATAAGATAAATGATAAAGAATATACAAACGAAAATGTAATTCTGACTCAAAATAGGGAAAACAATATTTTGTTTATTATTGTGATTTTTGTTTTTTTTTATATAAATCATTCATTTGATTTGTTTGAATTCCAAATCACTTAAAATTTGCGGACAAAATCCAAAAATTAAAAAAAAAAGAAATTTTAAGATTTTTTCCATTCCATTTTTATAACTCGAAAATTGGCATTTTATACTAAAAAAGGAAAATCAAAAATGACATGAAATTAAAAGGTTTTGTAAAACAGCATTAAGTTTGAATGTATTGAAAAACTTTTATTTTATAGTTTAAATTAAAATTTATAATCAGAAATTAGTTTTCTTCGATCTTGCGTTTATTCAAATTCGTGTTCAAAAAAAAAAAAATATTTTCACCTATTAAAAATTTTTATCCAACGCCAGCACAGTACATTTTTTATGTTTGGTACTGTTAAAAATTTTTGAATTTAATTTATAAAATCCTCAACGCTACTGTAAGTCAAGTTTAATGTATAATGTCAAATACTTTAAGGTTAGTTCTTTGAAATATTCTTTATGATATACTAAAAATATTAAACATTTCTTGAAATTTTAAAACCAAAAAAAGCGCGGCAAGAAAAATTTCTGGCAAGGAATATTACTGTAAAAACAGCATTACAGTTTGAAATGTATTGCTGCACTTTATTTTGACAATAAGGTTTACCAACTTACCGAAATTTATAATCAACTTATTTAATTCATTCTAAGATCCTTGGGTTTAAAATAAATACAAAAATAACTTTTTCACCTATTATTAATAAATATATTTTATCCAACGCTCGACGCTTTTACAGTAAGTTTTACTGTATGTTAACTGTATACTGTCAAAATATTTTAAGTTTGGTACCGAGTTTGGTACTTTAATAATTACTAAAATATTCACTAAAACAGCCGATCATCTGTAAAAAAATAGCGCCTGCAGTATTTTTCTTGCATGAAAGAAAAAATTCACCAACTTTTAAAAACCAACTGCGCGTTCAGCATAATATTTGAAATATTCTGTTTATGATATAGCTAAAAATATTAAACATTTCTTGGAAAAAAGTAGGTTACCGCAACAATCAATTGAACTCTGTCAAAACTCTAAAACCTATTTCAAAATTTTTAAAAATAACGACCAGCCAAAAATTTTTAGATCGTCTATTTTTGGATTTTTCCTGATTTTGTCATCGATAAAAAATAAATAAATTTGCTTTTTGACGTAAAGATATTTTGAAAACATTTAGTAATTTTAAAATGTTCTTATTTGGCATTAAAACAATGTTGTATTAAACAGAATGTTGTATTTTATTTACACACTTTAAGGAATCAATCAACCTACGTTATGGTACCTATATATAAGCGATATCCAAACACGGGTGTAAAAATAAATACAGCTTTTAAAATTTTTTATCTACATTTTACTTTTCATCTACAAGCGAACTAAAAAAGTAATTTTACAAAGACGTTTTCAACTTCATGGCTTTCAACTCTAAAACCTTCCGAGAACGGTTCATTAGAAGGCCTAAAATATCCATTAGCGCGGCCTTTACCTCGCCAGATGTGCTCTTGAGACAATAGACAAACATTTTCATGTGCCAAACTCGAAAAAATGCGAGAACACCTTCGTTGTACATTATTAAACCTATGAATACAATTTTAAATAAGGGTTTCTATTTGCTTAAATAAATAATCACAAGTTAATTTAAAATGCAGCTAATGCAGTGGCGGCTAGTTCATAAGAAAGAAAGGGTTATAGCCTCCCAAGACAAAATGTTAATAACCAGTAATGATATTTTAAACTAAAATTTTTAGATCAATCAAAAAAAATTATAAAAATCTTAATTAATTTCTCGTTGCCAATTGCCTGCCGGCCATCCAGTCTAAGTCACTTAAACTCGCGCCATATAATTCTTACCGATGTTTTACGTAGCGAGAATTATTTTCGCCCTAACCATCCGCCTGAACCTGCAGCCGCTGCGTCGAATTCACCCACCGGCGAGCTATATTTACCACGCGAGAGGGCGATATAGTTTTCCGCCTTTAGTCAGTAGGATTTGATTTGTTGCATGGAGTATCGTTTTATCCGATTCTGACAAAATACATATAAAATAGCTTGGTAGACCTATTCCAGATCTGGGCTTACTCAGACTGATAAATCTACGAAAGCCGAATGTTATACAAGCAGGGTTCGGGGATATATATAATATATATATATATATATATATATATATATATATATATATATATATATATATATATATATATATATATATATATATATATATATCCGATAAATATCAAATGATTTTTTCTGATATATATCAATATAAAAATGGTTTAAAAATTTTATATTATTAGGTAATTTTTGGCCTTTGTTACTGTATTTCTACTTCCCAAATGTAAATGGCGTTGGAGTAGAGTTAAAAGAAACTTCCTAATAGTAAGTTCTAATTCATAAATGACATCATTTCTTCCGGCATTAATGGCGTCGTGTCAGAAAAAATTATTTACAAGTGGGGTTAACACTATTTTTGGCCATATCTAGGTAAAAAATTATTATTTTTTTTATTCTGCTTGTTTTTACGGCGCATTTATGATAAAAAATGTCATGAAAGGAAAAATAAAGATTTTGATAGCTTTTCTGCCTTTAAAAGTTAAAAAAATATTGGTTTTTATGTTTTTGTATAAAATTTCTATTTTATCTTTTTTTATGTTTTTAATATATACTTCTTTAAAAAATACATAAAAAACGAACAATTTGAAAAAAAAAAGAATAAAAAAAGTTAGTTTTTCAACTAAACAATCAACTTTGAAATTTCAAAAAATCGGTTTCACGACTAGATAGCGGCAAAAATATCGGATTTACTGTTTTTGGATTAAATTTCTATTTTGTCTTTTTTTGATGTTTTTGATATATTTTTTTGAAAAATACATAAAGAAACGAACAATTTGAAAAAACTAACCACAACTAACCAAAATTCATTTTAACATCATTTTTTTTAAATTCTTTGTTTTAAAACGTAGATTGCAAAAAAAATAACAATAAGCTTGAAGATAATAAGGATAAAAGTTATTTAAGATTATTTGCAAAAATAACGATTTTTTGAACTTTCAAAGTTGATTTTTAATTGAAATATTAATATTTTAATATTTTCGCTACCATCACCATAAATTCGCCGTAAAAACAAAGAATTAAAAGAAAATATAGTGATCCATCAATAATTTATCTATTTTTTAAGGCCAAAAATAGGGTTGACCCAATTTGTATATAATTATCAAAAATTTTGTTAAGAAAGGGTACGTTTTTTTTGTGTTTATTTTATTATTTTTTATAAAGAAAGTAATTTACAAAGTGCAGAAACGATTTTACTTCATTATTGAGTATTTAAGAAGCATTACGTAACTTTTGTATTTATAGAATATAACTGTTTATTAACAAAATGGATATATATCATAAATATCCGATGTTTTGATATTTATAATAAATATTGGATATTTTCGAACCCTGTATACAAGGCATTTTGACAAAGAAGTATACAAAAAAATACATGGATGGTATTATTTAGACGAGGCTTGAAAAATAGATTGTCGAAGCACCTATATTTTTATTTTTATACACAGAATTAAACATGGAATACGCTTTGTAATAATATAAAAAACACCAGAAAATGGTATCGTCTCGGTCTTTTTTAAAATAGCCTATATACTCGGCACGCGCCGCCACTGAGTTAATGTAAACGACTAAAGGCTATTTTAAATTAAAAAAATTATTTATTATATTTTAATATAATATTTAGTTTCTTAAACTAGTCTCTTATTCTGATCTGGAAACTTCTTTTTTCACAATTAATCAATTTCTTAGTTTTATCGATGTACCCTTAATTCTAATATTAATTTTCTCAAACCTATCTTCATTCAATTGATATTGAAACAGGGCACCAAAAATCTTTTTCAATATTATGCGTTAAATATACATTTATGTTCACTGTTGCGTGTCTCTAAAAAAATATCCCTTACTTACGAGCAGCCATCATGCAGAACAAAGGGTCATTTAGTCTTGCGGGCGTCATTTTCACAAATGACCTTAACTATTATAAACACATCATATCTGTTTTTACAGCAGATTGGAAAAAGCTCGTATTCCTCATCAGAGTAAAAAAAATCCTGAGCCAGAAAAAAATACACAAAATAACTATTCCAATTTTTTAAAAAAGAAGCAAGCCACAAATATGGCACTATTCCGTTCTCGTTGGATAATACTGTATATGTTTTTACTAAAGAAACAATAGGCATTTTTAAAAGAAAAGAGATATTTTCATAGAGAAAAATGTAACTACATATATCCAAGGTTTTTTTAAACATTTATATCAGACAATGCAAAAAAATATATTTTATTTACATCCGATTACATATCATATAAACTGTCTGTGGCTGTTTTGTAGCTTTATATCCCAGATAACACTCTATAAAGTGCTTTATAAAATATAAGTTCGTATAATGGTTAACAAAATCGGAGTTATTCGAATCGGGATTCTACGAGAAAATTACACAAAATGGCTATTTACCATTTTTTTTTAATATCAAGTAAGCCACAAAAATTTGCTTTATTCTATTCAGATGACCCTGTATATGTTTATATTTACGTAAAAATATGTTTTTTTAAAAAGATAACAGATATATTTGCGTAGAGAAAAATGTAACTATATCTAATGCTTTTTAAAACATTCACATTAAACAATGCAAAAGATATATTTCATATACATCCCGTTGCATATCATATTAACTGTTTGTGGCTATTTTGGAGCTTTATATTTCAGATAACACTCTATAAAGTGCTTTATAAAAGGTGAGTTTGTATAATGGTTAATAAAATCTATGAGAAAAAGTCACAAAATGGCTATTTTTTTTTTAATATCAAGCAAGCCATAAATATTGCTTTATTCTATTCAGATGACCCTACATATATTTATATTTACGTAAAAATATGCGTTATTAAAAAGATAAAAGATATTATTTTTATAGAAAAAAATGTAACTAAAATAGGCGAGGCATTTTAAAATCTTCTCATCATACAGTGCAAAATATATATTTTATTTACATTCCATTACATATCATATAAACTGTCTGTGGCCGTTTCGGAGCTCAATATTTCAGATAACACTCTATAAAGTGCTCTATAAAAGATAAGTTTGTATAATGGTTAACAAAATCGGAGCCATTCGAAGCTGGCCATGCGAAAATACGCGCTTAGTGCTTCTGTAAGCCACAATTTTCGAAGCTCTTATCTGTCCGGTACAGCGGGGTTGCTTTTTGGAGTAAATATTGATGCCACAAGAAGGTGTTGGGAAGACAGTCAACATTATGTATTATAGAGTAAATAATTCTGTTAAAAGCATGGGACCGGTCGCTTGGATTATTTACTTACTAGTTCTAAAGGTTTAGCTCTAAGGAATTTAGTTTTAAACTAAGTGACAAGGAAAGGTAAACACCTAGAATGTATAATCTTGTATTAATAATATTTTGCAAGCACATTTGTTTGCCTTCCAATAAAAAATGATTACATTTTTAAGCGACTTAAAAAAAAGGTTATTAATTTGACATATATATATATATATATATATATATATATATATATATATATATATATATATATATATATATATATATATATATATATATATATATATATTATATATATATATATATATATATTACTTTTCTTTATATTATTTATAAATTATTGTTTATAGAGTATATATTAATTTTTTTTGTTGGACACACATGTTTAAAATTTCACTCTTATAGACGTCATATTTACAAACAAATTAAAAAAAATATATAAAAATAAAATCAAAAATATAAAATAAGTACAGGGTCTTTGAATATATTTACGTGGCTTCTGGAGCCTTTATTTTTGAAGACAGGAAAAAATGTTTTATATAAAAATTGTAGGATTTTTTCATATTATCTTTTGAAATTATCAGTAAAAAAATATTGCAATAAAAAAATGGAAAAATATAAGCAACTTCAACTTTTTTAAATGAAACACCCTGTATATTATGCGCCACAAGGATAGATCTTTTTATTTTTGATTTCAAATATATATACATTGATGATATTTAGATAAACCATTTTTGAGATATTTAAGCTTAAAATATAAATAAATTGAAAAAAAATCATATTAGTATCAAGAAAGCTATGAAAACAATAAAATTGTTTTAATAAATTTGACGTATTGATATTGTAAAAAGTTGAAATTTATCATTTTAACTATTAAAAGTAGTTTGTATTGCTTTTGTGTCGATGGGCTATTCAGAAGAACAAAAAATCGCTTTTATGCGTCTTTTTCAGAGTAACAATAATAATGTGACGACAGTGCAAAGGGAATACTACTTATTATATCCTTAACAACGGGTACCATCAATAGATATTATTAAATACATAGTAAGAAAGTTTATTCAACGAAAAAGCTTTAAAATGAAGAAAAGGACTGCAGCACGAAATGAAAACAAAGTTTTGGATATCCTCGTTTTTCAGGATAATTATTATACTTTTTCTGTTGGACTAGCACTAACTACTTTTAATAATTTTAGAAAATCCTGAAATATCAATCTCGGATGCGGCATCTGAACTTAATAAAACAAATTATAAAATTTATTTAACCTTAAAATTTTACTAATTTTATCCTTATAAATTTATGTCCGTTCAGAATCTTCCTGAACAAAACATGCAGGACCGACCTAAGTATGCATTGGAAATAGCTAGGTTTATGCAGCAGGATCCAAAGTTTTTAAATAAAATTCTATTTACCGACAAGTCTTCCTTTACTTTAGCAGGAATGTTTAATTACAAAAATAAACAATATTGGTTCAGAGAAAACCCTCACCAAATTCAGCAACATAACAATTTTATTGTTTCCATGGCTTTCTTGATACCAATATGAAACTTTTTGTAATTTATTAATAATTTTACCTAAAATCTCAAAAATGGTTTATTCAAATATCATCAATGTATATATATTTGAAATCAGAAAAAAAAGATCTTTCGTTGTAGCGCCTAATATACAGGGTGTTTCATTTAAAAAAGTTGAAGTTGCCTATATATTTTTCCAATTTTTTGTTGCGATATTTTTTTACTGATAATTTAAAAAATAAAATGGAAAAATCCTACAATTTTTATATAAAACATTTTTTCTGTCTTCAAAAATAAAGGCCTCAGAAGCCACGTAAATATAATCAAAGACCCTGTACATACCTTGGAGTTGTTTTGATTTTTTTTGGTGAAGAAATTAGTTTCGTTTAAACGAATGTTCAACAATAACAAATGTTTCAATAACACTAAAATTTTGGACTTCCATTGTCTTTATTTCTTAATTGATACACAACGTTTCGGTTATTGATGTATCTCCAACCGTTTTCACAACAAAAATGTATTGCATTAGTTCAAAAAGTTGGTAATCATGAGTACTTACCAGATGTTTTTTTCAAATGATAATGAACAGATTTTAGAGCTTCAACCTGTTTTTGTAAAACGTATTTTGTGGTAATGGATTTTGACGGTGTAATTCCATTTTACATTTATTATATTGATTATTTAGATATTGAATTAAATCCTAAATTTAAATAAAGGAACGCGATGGATTTTCTATTTTTGCTTTGAATGAAATAAATTAATGAAGCAAAAGAAACTATTATTGGAACTCGGCAACACTTGTGTCGTCATAATGCGTTTTGGACTGACGACAAATTTAAAGGGCCAGACGTGAACTTTATATCGTAATAACGCTGAAACTTTTTTCTGAAAAATATATTTGGAAAAAGGCAAAGTAAGAGATTTGACCTATTTTTAGATCAAAAGAAATTTTATGTAAGGGGCCGTTGATATTTTACGAATTTTTGCTGTAGTAGAGTTAAAGAGTTTGTTTTAAAGTTCTGTATTATAAGGGACAATATGCTTAGACTGCCTTGACTACAAAAGGTTATTAATTTTTAAGTGGGGGTAAAATGCTTACGTGTCAATTAGAGAAATTGGGAGAAGAACAAACTGATCTTTACGTACTATTTTGAGATGGTATGAGGCTTGCTTTCAAGAAGGCCAAGAACACAGAGTTAAGGGCACTGGTCGTAACAACAGAGCATCAAGATCGCCGACTAAGATTTTAGGCTCTTAGCGATTGCCTTAGTTTGATTTGAGCGATTGAGAATCATTGGTTTCAAGAACACGGAAGGATACTCGGGATGCGTTCAGTGCATCACCGGAAAAAAAGTTTTGGTTTTTTACTATCCCTATTGGATATTTCTATTGACTCCTAGGTATCGACGCAAACGATTGTAATGGTGTAGAGACGGGCTTAGGAATGAAACCAAGTGATCTTTAGTGATTAATTTCGTTTTGGTCTGGTTATACATGATTGCAGAGCAATGGTAAGAAGGCGACTTTGCATGTACCAATCAATTGACCAGTGAGACCAGGATCCATTTTTTATCTAGTGAGATGTCCAGATAATATAACTAAATAAGTGGATCCGCCACAATAATATTGAACATATTCGTTACCCTGGAAGAAAAGTAACATAACTCAATAAATTTAGTTTTAAGAAATCGACCAAAAAAATCTAAGATCAGGGCCGGATTTAACTTTTTCCGCCCATAGGCTAATATATTTTTGCCGCTCCAATATCTCAAATATGGTCAAATTGGATATTAGAACAAAAAATTTAGCATTAAAAAATGTTAACTTTACTAGTCTAGTAATTCTTATAAAACTTTAATCAACAAATTTACAAATGTAAAACATACAGAAAATGTAATACTAAACAAATTTTATAATATAAAAACGAAATATAAATTAAAATGTTAAAAGAAATAAGTCTTTTTTTGAACTATGTATTATTTAATTATAGGCAAAACACTATACTAACATTTTTCTTTAAACTTTTTTTTCTGCAAAATCAATAATTATATCATTCAAATTTACGATTATATTTTTTTATAAATTAATCGTAAATTTGCCGCCCATAATATTTGCCGCCCTAGGTTTCAGCCTTTGCGTAAATCCACCTCTGTCTAAGATTGTCAAGGTGTAACGTAAGCCACAACTAACTATTTACTAAATATTATTTTTACACCAAATAAGGAATGATTGACCCTATTGATACCATGATAATTATGGGGTTATTTTGATTTTAAGTCAAAACAACAAATTTTTAGGCATTTTTTTTAATTATGTAAATTTTGTTGAAAATAAATTAACGCCCATAGGGTCACATGTAGAGTTATATCGTTTTCCTTTTTACATGTTAATTAGTTGTTAATTAAAATTTACACAAAAACAGTCACAACTCCATTTTCTTATAAAAATCCTGAAATGAATACCGTCAAATTTTGTCTTAAAAACTCAAATTTTCTCTTAAGTAAAAATGGGACGCTTTTCATGTGGCGGCGACAGTAAAATCGCAGTGGGAAAGAAAAAAAATCAGCTCGTTGTTGGCGGATTTGAAGCATTTTAGTTATGTAAGTTTTACAAGGTATTCTTTATCATATTTTATCTGATTCATTGCATATAACACAAAAATTAAATTTTTTAGCTTAATGTCAGAGCGACAAATGTATCCCCAAAATGTCTTGTATTCATATATTATCTTGTCCCAAATTTTCTTAGAGCAACCAATCTCATATTTACAATTTCTGTAGGTTTTAATGTTCATTTTGATTGTGTTTATTCGTTCGCTCTCCTAGATTAAAACATATGCCACTCCTAAATAACTAAACTTTATGCGTTTAATAACAAACAAATTGGAAGCTGCAACAGCCATATTTCTGTTTTCTTTAGTGGGTCCACAGAACATTAAGCTAAAACTATACCTACTAACTAGTCGACTAAAAGCGTAATTAATTGTAGATAAAACAAACTTAATGCCGCTTCTGAAGGTATTTTTGGCAGTGTGAACTGTGAAATTATAAAACGCCTTGCAAATACAAAGAAAATTAGATATTTAGTGCGGGACTCGGGTTAAGGCGATTTTACAGTTTGAAAGTTTTCTTGTCCGCAATTTTTCTTGTTGCAACTTTGCTGGCATTATACTGCAGATATGCGCTTTTTTAGATCAGTTGATACAATTTGTACGCAATTTGTGTTGCAAGGTCAGGATCAATTTTTTTTGCTTTGTTGGTGCAATTCCTAAATTATTTTGGGAAAATTTTAATTACCAATTAAAAAAAAAAGATTGTAACTTATAAACTGTGAAAGGCTTTCGCGGCCAATGTCTAATGTTTCAATGGTTTTTGGGCTGTTAGGCCGGCGTCGATTGTCTGGTTGACTTGACGTTTCGCCAACACGAGCGGTTGGCCCAAAAACCATTGAAACATTGTACCTTACTCTATTATTTTTTTGTTGGCTTCATATATCTTTATTTAAATTCACAATCCTTCTCCATTAACCTCCAACTTTTTTAGTGATAGGAAAAGAAGAGTTAAACAATTACTCAAGAGGGTGTTCTAGCCTAAAAGCCCGAATTTCGGGCGTTTTTTGACAGTCAATAAAAAAAAATGTTTTAACTATCCATAACAAAGTTACACGCTGTTGAAATAGAGGGGAAAAAAAGAGCGTGTCCATATGTCAGGGTTTCCACCCTTCTAGTCATCTGAAAAATTAAAAGAAAAGGTGGATTCTTTATCAGCACAAATGTCATTATGGCAGGAACCAGAAAATTTCTCGCAAAATGGCGGTTTCTCAAAAGAAAGTTAGATTTTTGAAGTTATTATTTAACTTTTTTTAATTTAAAAAATGGTAAAAATTGAAAATCTCGATTTTTTTTTAGTTCCCCCATAATACAGGGTGTCCCAGAATATGTGGGCAATCTCTCGGAATCTAATAGAAAACCCAAAAATATTATGACGAGTTCTCATAAACTTTTTTCCTACGAACCTTCCCTACGGAGATACAAGTACATAACGGACGACCCTGGAAATCGTTTTTTAATAACTTTTAAAATACTAGGCGTAATTTAATATTTTTTTAATATGATGGTTACTAGATAAGTCTTCTTGAAATAAACCTATTAAATCATATTTGGCTTATTTAGTTTGCCAGGGACGGACTAGCTCTGACACAAAAGTATAAATTTTTTTAACACCCTGTAGGATAAAAGCTTAACAATATTATTTTTGGATGTTAAACCTTAAACAAAAGGATCTTGATAGACACGGTAAAATCAACTGACAAATAAAATATCATGTTTGGTAATTTTTTTTACATTATTAGGGTGTTTTTAATTGTACGTCATATATTTTCCATTTAAAAGAAACTTTCATAACGCATGCCAAATGTCTTAACTTTTGAGATACAGGGTTAAATTTTTTCAAAATAAAAATGTATTATTAATATCTGTAATACATTTAGATATTTAATGAAATTTGGCATAAGAATGTTAAAAGATTTTTAGTGTACCACATTTTTTTATTTGCAAAATAGGAGGTCAAATTCTGTACGAACGCCATGTGGACATAAAAAAATGTGGTACACTAAAAAATGCTTCTTGATACATAGTACATTTATGCCAAATTTCATAAAAATATCTAAAGTGATACACAGATACTAATAATAAATGATTTATTTTTGAAAATTTTACCACCCTGTATCTTTAAAGTTAAGACGTTTAGGATATACGTTCATAAAAAGTTTTCTTTTTAAAATGGACTCAAAAATGGCTTATCTAAATATTGACGTACAATTAGAAAACACCCTGTATAATGTAAAAAAAATACCAACCATAATATTTCAATTTTCGTAAACAGTTGATTTTATTGATGTCAATCAAATACCTTTTTTAGTTTAAGGTTTACTAACCAAAAAAATTTGTTAACCTTTATCATACAGTGTGTTAAAAAAATTGCTATATTGTGTCAAAGCTAGTACGTCCCGAACAAAAAGTCAAATATGATTTATGGGTTATTTAAGAATACTTATTAGTAACCAAAAATATTAAATTACCCTTTATTTTAAAAGTTATTTAAACAAAAACGATTTCCAGGGGCGTCGGTTATGTACCTATATCTCCGTAGGGGAGGGTCATAGGAAAAAAGTTTATGGGAACTTATAATACTTTTAGGTTTTCTATTAGATTCCGGGAGATTGGCCACATATTCTGGAACACCCTGTATATAGAAAATTCATGCTAACTTTCAAGAATATTGGTCAATTAAATCTTAAGATTTTGTGACAAATGTTTTAAAAAAGTTGTTTCGAAAGAAACGCGTTAAAAGTTTTAAGTTGTTTCAGGCTGTTTAACAGATAAAACAGTACAATATATGTATATCTTACATTTCTTTAATCAGCGATACTGGCTATATAGGGCCTTCTTCTACCTCAAATTAAAAATTTAACGAATTTCTCTTCGCAAGACGAGCAGTTCTTCCTTTTTTTAAAGCACTTTAACCTCGAAACTCAGATCGTTCGATTCTAGCTTCATTGCGCCGAACAACAAATCCACGACCTTAAATAGCTATAACTTTTAAAATTATCCGAATTTCGATAAATTCTTTTAAGGTTTTTTTTTTAAATATCTAAATTATCGAAATATAAAAAAATATTTTTTTCTTTAACTTTCTAGACTAGAATACTTCTTTAAGCCCCAAGTACTTTATTATTTTACCATATGCGCCTTTACTAACAAAATCAAAAATGATAAACGTTTAAGCTTGGATCCAAAAATAAACACTGAAAAGTTAGAATGGAGTCCTGGCAGGCGAGACCAGAGACAGACAGAGCAGATATCCTTGGGATAAGTCATGCTTGTGGCACGCTTTTATGCCAGATTTAGTTTTACGCAAATTTTATGTTATTTTTTTTGCCGTTCTTTCGAGTGGTATATTTTATGGCGTTCTTGAGACGTGTCTCAATTTTAAATTTTTTGCGCCATAAAATTTATCTAGAAGTAAAGTAGATAAATAATAATAAAAAAACAGGGGTAGGTTGTGTCAATGGCAATTCTTTTTTTTTACAGCATTTTACAGTATTTAAATTAAGTTTTTAATTTATAGTCAATAAGATTTAGTATTCAAATAAGTTAAATTTTGTCTCGTATGGTGCTCTTCTTTTTAATGGTTTCTTTTTAACGTTTTATTTTTAACCCCGTTTTGTAAAATTAACCTATAGTATAGAGTTTATTGCAAGGAGCACTACTTATATTTTAAGCTTAAGCAACATTTAGTGTTGTTAGGTATAGTTTGTCCCAAAGTATACCGTGTTAGCTTTTGCCTTCATTTATGGATTATACCTGCCGACAACAATAAAACGGACTCTAATAATATAAAGATTTATAATTTATTGTTAATAATATAAAGATTTATAATTTATTGTTTATTTAGGTAGGTATAATCTTAAAATTACATTAAGAAATTAAATATATGCAAAGTTTTAATAAATTTATAACTATAATATCTATACATAATTACATTTTTAATCTAAATATCTAAATCTAATTCTGTTTCACTATCAGAGTCATCATTAAGATTAATAACAGTAGGATTTATGTTGTTTTGTATAAAAATGTAAGAGTCCTCAATTTTTATAAAGTGCTGTTTTGAATTTTTCCAGCTCTCAACTGATATGTTAGTAATTACATTTTTTTATCTAATTTATAACACTGGGACTTAAAGTAGTTGTAACATTTTCTGCTCTGATCTTTGATTTTACTTTGTTTCACAAATGCTCTATGGGGTTAAACATACAGTGATACGGAGAAAGACGTAAGACAGTATGCCCAGCCTGTTCAGTCAACTTATCACATACATATTGCTTTTTAATTGCATCTGAATTTAGGACTTCCAAAAGTTGCGCTTTTTTTGTAACTAAATTCAAAATAAATATAATTTTTTTACAAATATTCCTGGATTTCAGTTTTTGAACTTGATGAAGCTGGTGCTTTGTGTAGCAGAAGGCTGTGGTAGCTTGCGTTATCCATGACAATAACACTGTTGTTTGGAATATTTTTTTAAAGATAATTTTGAAACCAGTTTTCAAAAAGTTCTGCACTTGTATCCTCATGATAATCCAAGCTAGAATCCTAAATATTCTTTGCAGACAACAGCAAGCAGTTTGGCACAAATCTGAACAAGCGTGTATTAGGGTAATGCGTTTTCCTTTATTTGAAGGTACTTTCGTCCGATAATTTTGACTGGAATCAACCCATCCTTTGATACTGTGTCCTGTGTATCGAACCATGTTTTATCAAGGTTAATTATGGATCTATTTTCTAACCTATATCTTTTAATTTCTTGAAGGTAATTAAATCTCCAAGTGCGTAATCAGGGCAATTCCATTACTACTTGTCTCTTGTCTATTTTGCGGTATTTAAATCCCAATTTACAAACAACTCCATGGAGTGTCGCACGGCTAATATTTATATTGGTTTCGTCTTCGTCTAGCTTCTTTTTCAGTTTATCCAAGGTAGGAAGAACTTAGCTTTCATAAAGATAATATATTTTCCTTCTTATTAGGTCCTGATCACTATTGTCTATACGGTGAGATCACTACGTTTTTTTCTTTTGTTCAATTCTTCACTAATAATAATACCCTTATAATTTGGGGGTTTCTGTGAAATCAGGTTTTTTTAAAAAACTTCTTTTAAAAAACCCCCCCTCTACTGATTGAATTTTTTTAAACCTTTTTGCATCTAATAAAAATATTTCGACGCGACTTATATTCTCGTAAAACAACCCGAAACGCACAGTAAAATTAACAATTTTTAAAAATGTATAAGATCTAACTCAAACCCCGGTGTAACCGAAAAATCAAAATTTTTTACCATGGACGTAGATTTGCCGCTTTCAATAAATTTAAAAAATTTTTCTCCGGGAAGCCTTAATTTCCCCTTAAAAATTACGGGATTTCCTAAACCCCCCAACATCACCACCCGTATACTCCCCCCAAAACGAAAACTTTAATCTAAAAAGAAAAAAAATTGGGAAAAAAAGGGGGGGTTAGTTAAGAGACGTCCGAAAAACCAAAATTTAAGAAAACTCTCCCTCTGCAAAATTTGGGGGGGAGGGAAAAAGTTTATATCAATTTTTATTTCTGAACTTTAAAGTTTAAAATTAGGGTTTTCCTATGTAGGCTTTGATTACGATTAAAAGTTTTTTTTTTTTAAAATTTTTTTTGAATTAAACCCTTGGGGGTTTAAAAAAGGAAAAGGTTTCAGTTAGGAATTTGGGAAAATTAGGTTTAATTGCCGGAAAAAAAACCAAAAAACTAAATATTCGTGAGGCCCCCGGGGTTTTTGCACTAAAAAAAAATCTTATTGTAAACGCGTTTGCCTTATTTTTGTGGCTTGTTGACTTTCTTTGTGGCAAAAAATTTTTTTCAAATAAAAAACCAATTTCTTTATTTCCATGGACGTAATCCAAAAAAAAATTTTTTTTTTTTTAAAGATATTAAATTTTTTAGAAAACAACTAATTCTTTTTTTTAAAAAAAAATTTTTTAATTAGAATCTTTCTTCCTTTTTTTTTAAAAATCTGATTTTAAAATAAAAGGGCTTGTTTCTCGTTTTAAAATGTTTTTTTTTTCATTTAAAAACCTTGATTTTTTTAATTGATAAAATTACCCCCTTACAAGGCTTTAAATTTCTCAATTTAAGAATTTGCATTAAACTAAAGAATTGTTCTTCTTTGTAACATATTGCAAGGGCGTGTTTTAACCCCAAAATTTATTTACTTTTATGTATTTAAGGATCTCATTTTAAACCCTATTTCTTTCTATTGCGATACTATCTCATTCATTTGAAAAAAATTTTTTTTTTTTGACACCCCAATTTTTTGTTTCATGAGTCTGTATTATTAAATTTTAATTGTTTTTAAAAAAAAGTAAATATTTCAATGGGTATTTTAGACGTAAAAAATTCCCCAAATTTAAAATATAAAAAAAAAAATATAAATGTGGGTCCCGGGAAAAGCTTCAAGATCGGAAAATTATTTTTGGAAAAAATTTTTTAAAACCCAACGGGTTTATGTAAAATTGGAATTTTTAATATAAATGAAAAAATTTTTTTTTTTTAAATTTTACACACGGGGTAAAAATGTTTTTGGAAGCATTTATATGAACTTTTAATTTTCCCCTGTTGTGGCCAAGATCCCAAAATTTAAAAAATTTGTTTTTTCAAAACACCCTGTTTTTTTCACCCCGACTCATGAAAAAAAAAAAATGTTAATCAGGGACTTCCCCCTTTTCTATTTCAAAAACACAATTTTTCTCAGATCCAAGGGGTTTGGGGGAAAAATTTATAGTTACTTTTAATTCTTAACTCCCCGAAAAAAGGAAATAGGTCCTATGATAAAATAAAAAAACTTGCTAAAAAAATTTTAACAGTTTTAAAATTTTTTTAATATATATTTTTTGATAAAAAAAAAATACTAAAAAAATTTTAAATAATACAAACCAAGTTACCCCAATCTTTGAAAACTTAACACAAAAATTTTTGTTTTAAAAAAAATATCTCAAAGGCCCAAAAAGTCTTTTATGGTGAAAATTAATATGGGGCTGGTTGTAGAAAAAGGGTTAAAAAAGGGGTTTTGAACTTAACGGGGGTTGACGTTTTCCCCCCTTAAAAGAGTATCTCCATAATTACCTAAAATAAAGTAAAACAGACTGTACGTACCGACAACCAAAAAAAATTTTCCTTTCAAAAATTGTTTTTATTTTAAAACGGGGCCGAGATGCAGGTTTAAAAAAAAAAGGGGAAAAATCATGCCTGGCCAACTATAATCGCCTTGGAATATGTGCTAGCGTTTTTAAAGACCTTTCACCTGTATAAAAATATTCTAAAAATGTAAAAAACTTCTCTATTTAACATAATTTTCCTAAAATTTTTTTAAAACCAACTCTGTCAATATCTCTTGAAAACTCATTGCATTATAATTACCTTTTTGGGCTAATCTAATTTATCTAATAACGTCGGGTCTTGTGGGTTTAATTTTTTTTTTCAAAAATTTGGCATCTTTTTTTAATGGCGGACAGTACAACAATTATTCAAACGTTTTGGTACATTTTTATCAATTTTGGGGGGTTAAATTGTTTTGTTTTTTTTCACACATTAAGTAGGTATAGTCCAAAGCAAGGGGTATAAATAATATTTTAATAATGAAAAATACTTCCCGCATCAAATTCCCCCCTTTAGATTTTAAAAAGCACAAAGTCCGGCATCACCGCAGGGGAACTATGTCTATCTTTTTATTTCCATATACTAAAACAGATGTTTTACCTATTTCTGGTATTGGGTGTATATTACTAAAATCAAAAGTTCTTGGGAAAGAGATCTTGAAATTTTAAAATGAGATAAAGGGGTTTTTTAAGGGAAAAATCCGTTTCAAAATAGTGAAACTTTATTACAAAACAGGTTTATATATTCTTAATTTTAAAAAAATTTGGTTAATTATTTTCATATCTTATTATTTAATTCAAGATAATGTGGGGAAATTTAAATTGGTTTTATGATTTTAATTTACGTGACTCATTTTTCGAAATAAAAAAATGAATGACATCAACGTTTATAACCATGCCATTAAATAAGAACTAGGAATATCTATAGAGTACTAAAAACAGTTAAGGACATTAAGTTTTGGTATGCACTAAATCTATTTTTAAAGGATTTTAAAAACGCCTCTTTGTAAAATTAGTTCCGGATATCCAAAATCAGACACTTCCGATCATCGTATTTTTAATAGAAACCTGAACTAACACATGGTTTAGGGATATTTTAGAATCTGGATATAATTAGTCAGAGTAAAGAAACGAAAGATTTTTTAACTCGAGCTTAAAAATGTATAAAATTTAATAAACGTGGATTTCTTTTCGTTATAAAATATTGTAAGGGGAGGCTAGGGTAACAGTCAGAGCATTTTATGAGAAAAATATGTTAGCTAGAGTAAAACAAGTCTACCTTTATGGAATAGATAAAGCAATAAATATAAAAAAAGGCGTAAAAAACAAATATTTTTTGCAGTTTAAACAAAAGGTATAATGTGTATGTCTCCTCAGAGATGGAGATTTAGAATCGGGGTGATTCATTGTTGCATTAATCCCTATTTTTAATGATATAAGTATCATTAAAAATGTAATGTCAATGTGACCATTTTTTAAAATAATTTAAACTGTAAGTCTGGTTTTAGTAAATAATTTACTATCTTATCAAACGGCGTTTTTCACAAATGTAAGGTTTGTTTAAACCGCCGAAGTTTTATTTATACAGGGTTCCTATAATAGACTACCCATTTTAATTGCTTAGTAAAATTGTTAAAACTTAATAAAACTAATATTTTATTACACTTTATTACAACTCACTCTTTGGGATTTACTATAACATACGACTTATCCAAACTTTTAAAAATTACGTCTTTTAGGTAAGTGCCATTAACTTCAATGCACTTTTTAAGATTTGACAAGAAATTATTCATGATACGATGGAGAAAAACCTGATCCATTCACCGGACTTCTTCAGGAATTCGGACTTTAAGATCTTGGATGTTCTCTGGACGAGTTGCAAAAACCCTTGACTTTAAATAGCTCCACAGAAAAAAGTCTGGTGCAGTTAAGTCCGGGGACCTTAAGAGCCAATTTAAATCCCCAAATATTGAAATGAGTCCGCCATTAAACACTTCTCGCAGAACTCTAGAGTTTTTAGAGGTATGTACTGTCGCTTCATCTTTTTCTATTAAGTTACTCTTTATATTTTCACGCGGTGTTGACTGAATAATCCATAAGAATTAAAACTAAACATTAAATTATGTGTTCAAACCTCATGATGCTTTATTAGAAAAATGATCTTTTACGAAAATAAATTTTTCCCACTGTTGTGACAGGTGCCTACTCGATTACAAATATGTTGATTCAAATCCCAAAGGCCATAGAAGATAAAAATATAAAAAAAAACGTACTGACTTGTCTTATATAGAATTTATTTCAACATCAAAATAGGTAGGTATCTATTATCGGAAATCCTGTATAAATATTTTATTAGATTTCTTAAATTATATATTTAATTATTTTCACTTTGTTACCTATTTGTGCTTCAGTTACGCCTGTGGAGAAGGGCACTAGGTTATCAGGCTCCCTAATACTTGACGTTCTTTTAAAGTAAAAAAGAGTCCACTTGACCCATAAAACAGGATAATAGTAAGTAAGGGAATATTTTTTTGAAGAGTTTGGAAAGACACTTAAAAGGCAAAAGATAAAAGATTTTCTAAGCAAGCTACTTTTGATTAAAATTAATTAATAGACTTGTAAGAAATAACGCCACAAGTTTTTTAAACAGATATTTTAGATATTTTTGCAAAATACTTAGGGAATGTGACTAAATTGAATATAGGATTGTTTAAAAATATATAGTTATTTTTTTTAGTATAAGTTATACTCCTAAGTATATTTTGAAAAAGCTAGGAGATCATATAAGGGGTACGAAGTTGGTTAAAAAAGAAAAGTTATCTTTTTAAGAATTTGGTTTCTGTGTATACAGGGACAGGGTGTTCGGCACATGAGTAGACATACGTAAATCTGAGATAGGTGGGGCCATCTGCTATGCGGTCCACCCAATTTCCAATACCAATTCTAGAATGCTTTATTTGTTACTAAATATGTTACAATAGTAACTTATAACTACAATATATACAATGAATATGTATATCTTAGCACTCCTCCTTTTACCTTTTCAGGTTTTCGGGGAGAGATTGCCGGCCAGTTAGAAACTGGGCGGGGGCGAAATGGAGAGAGAGTATAAAGTTCTCTTTGTTGAATGATTTTAACTTTTACTGGCGAGACTTTTCTGAACTTGTTACATTCTTTCGGTTCACCCAGATATTTTGACCTGGGCCCTAAGAATTTTTTTTAGAATTTTTTATTTTTTTTTCCAAAATTTACAATTTTCAGATTTTAAACTGAAATCACTTTTTGAAAAATCATTAAACTGACAACATTTTTATTTTATTTTAATCTAGACTAATACCAGAATCAAACAAATTTTATACTTGGGGCCCATCACAGCTGAAAAGAAAAATACGGGCCCTCAATCCATAAAAAGAGGTAAAAAATAATTTCAAGCCAACTTTGCATGACATTAAAAAAAAAACTAAAAATGATCGAGCATTTCAAATTAGTCAAAAACATCTTTAATTTATGCCCTTTCGAACGATATGCAATAACCACAATTTGCTTAAAAACAGCAAGAGGTATTTGTCAACTTTATCAAAGTGGGCAATTTTTTACGAAATTCTACTTTTAATAAAGTTGACAAATAACTCTTGCTGTTTTTAAGCAAATTGTTATTGCATATCGTTCGAAAAGGCATGAATTAAATATGTTTTTGACTAATAAGAAATACTCGATCATGTCTAGTTTTTTTTAATGTAATGCAAAATTGGCTCTTGGAACTATTTTTACCTCTTTTTGTGGTTTAAGGGCCCGTCTCTGATCTGAGTGTTCAGAGGGTGGTAATATACCACTGCACCTAGACCTCAGTAGGTCCTTTGTGATTCCTCTTGTAGGTGGGAGATTCACTGCGGCGTCCAACCTATTGATTTAAAATAGTTGACGACGTCTTTATGTGGAATCTCCCTAATTTCGGTCAGTAATGGCGAGTTTGTGCCCAGCATGGAGTTCCGTTCAAATGTGAGGGCGGGACAATCGCAAAGAATGTGTTCCGCGGTCTCATCTTCTTGTTCACAGCCTCTACATAAACCTGTGTTTGTTAGACCCATTTTAAATAGGTGTTCTCGTAGCCCGCAGTGGCCAGTTAGAACACCCGTTAGTGTTCGGAGGTTCCTTCTGGACATCATAAGGTTTTTTTCGATATTGACTTGTCTAGATAGCTCAGCATTATTTTTGCAAAGTTGCAGTTCGTAGTATCATCCCATTTTCCTTTAAACAGTCGATGGGAGTATTCTTTAATGATCTCTTTAATCGCTGTTGTTGTCACTCCAGTGGTGGGGAAGGGACCAATTGGTTTCCGTCCCGCAGCCGCCCTGGCCAGCGAGTCAGCGGTATGATTACCTTTAGATATGTCATGTCCCGTATTTTTCTTTGTAGCTGTCATGGTCCCCAATTATTAAATTTGTATGATTCTAGTATTAGTCTAGATTAAAATAAAATAAAAATGTTGTCAGTTTCAGGATTTTTCAAAAAGTAATTTCAGTGTGAAATCTGAAAAATAAAAAATTTGGAATTTAAAAAAAAATCTAAAAAAAATTCTTAGGGCCCAGGACAAAATATCTGGGTGGACCGCATAGCAGACGGTCCCACTTATCTCAGATTTACGTATTTCTACTCATGTGCCGAACACCCTGTATTTTACCAAAATAAACCGATTTTAATAATTTTACTTTTTTTTTGTGAAAACTACCACAACTTACAAAAAGTAATAACTATCACGTCCACGATATGTTAAAGTCAGTATGGACTTTGACGTATGATGAATGTTATTCTGATTATTTTTTTATTCTTAAACCATAAATACTTGGAAACTCGAGAAGTCTCCAAGTGCTGGGGAGACAAAGTTCGCCTTAATATGACCCCCAAAATTTTTCTGGATGATGCCAAATCCCAAGGGTAGTAAACTAACAAGGTGCTCGATTTTTACTATTTGTCCGAGATATAGGTTATGTTTGGACGTCACGTTTGCCATTTTGCCCAAGAAGGCAGATTTATTTTATTAATTTTGTTAAATATTCAACTTTTAAAAAACTATTTGGATATGTACTTACTATTAGAATTTGTAATGTATAAATTTTTAAAAATTAAAGATTTTATATTACTTTTTAAACAAAACAAACAGGCAAACAGTTACGTCACAAATACCGAATTGACATTTAAATTGGTTTATATGGGCTTAAATGGGATCGAGCACTCCTTGTTAGGTTTATCACCCTTGGCCAAATCCTCTAAAAAGGGAATTCTGATAATGGCTTTTGTTTAATATTGTTACGATTGTAAATGGTTTATCTGTCAACTCGTGTTTATTACTCTTTAAAAACACAATTATGTTCGACGTCGCGAAAAAGTCAGTCAATATTCATCTTTAACATATATCCGACCAGTTCTGCAGCTTATTAAAAATGCTGGGAGTCCTCTTTCGAGCTGGAAAGTATAGCTTCCTTTTTTATTTGTATGCTTTGCTTTTATATAGGCATGGGTATTTCTCTGTAAACTGGGCAACTCACTATCTCAGGCCGATATAATATGAAAAATATAGTTCATTTTATAATTTGTACCCGACTCCATCCATCGTACAATATTCAGTAAAATAAAGTTTATTACATAAAAAACGTTTTTATGATGCTCAAAAAACAGTCCCCTGCATATCCCCAAAAATAGTCCTGTGGCAAAAAAGGTGTTTATCTCACCATTATTTAAAAAAATAATACTTTTGATATTTAAAATCTATGTACTTTTTACTACCAATATCAGAGAAACTTATTTTTTAATTAAATAATAAACCCAAAAGAAGTAATGTTAATGTTGTTACCAATTTTACGCACAGTCCCCTGGTTTTTATTTAAAACTGCCTTAATAACATTTAATACAATTAATCTTTATTTCTACGAAGTGCTTTGTATGCTTTTCAGGTTTGCCTAATAATAATAAATAAAATTATTAATCTATAAAAAAAACTAACCAGGGACTGTCTGTCGGGACAAAAATTGGTATAAAGTTGTTGAAAAATTCTTCAAAATTATATATATATATATATATATATATATATATATATATATAAAATATATATATATATATATATATATATATATATATATATATATATATATATATATATATATATATATATATAAAAAGGTAGAAATTCTTTGGGCATAGTTCTTGTTTCTTGGGTATAGGTTTTTTGTTATTTGTTATTTAAGGAAACACATTACTTTGACGTTTCGCCCATTATATTGGGCTTTTTCAAAAAAAAACATTTATTTTTGGTTATCCACCTTAAAACAGAACAAAGTTAACCATAGATTTTACATATACATAAAAGAAAAACATATAACAAAAACATACACGACTTACAATGGCACTACGATGATTTAATATACATTTAAAAACATTGTTTTAATAATTTTTAATTTTTAAAATACGCACCTCGAAGAAACATCTTGGTAATCGGACTATTTAAATTGTATTGGTACAAATAACTTAGAATATGTTAAAAAATGCTTATATTTTATTTTTTGTTATTAGGAATTTTAGATTTATAAGAAAAGTAATGTTGATTTTATATGTTATTTTTTTTTATTTAGATTTAATTTATAAAAGTAATTTACAAAATTTATATACAGGTTGGTTTAAAAATTAGGGGTTAGGATGGTTAACATATTAGATTATGATATATTTTTTGTGGCTGAGGTTGCTGATATCTTGTTTGTCATTGAGAGCTTGTGGTTCTTTTTTTATATGAATCATTTCCTTAATTAAAAGTTTCTGGTGATGATTTTCTTGGGTAAGAATTGCAGTGTTTTTAAAATCGAATTCATGTTTCAAATTTGCTTCATGTTTGTGTAGAGCTGTAGAAGCGTTTTTCGTATATTTGTGCCCATTAAGCCTGCTATCAAGATATTGTGTTGTTTTACCAATATATTTTTTTGGGCAATTTAAACATGGAATTGAGTAAACCAGGTTTGACTTTTTTTTCTTAGGGACTTGGCTCTTTAAGGGTGTAAATAGTGATGATAAAAGGTTTTGGGCCTTGTGGCATACAACTATGTCATGTTTTGCCAGAATATATTTTATTTTTTCGGACAATTCCTGGGAGTATGGCATGGCAACATATTTTTTTACCCTGTCAGTAACTGTGATATTTTTAGTATTATTTTTATTGTTGTAAAATTTAAAAGTGCGTTGTTTGATAATTTTGTTTATTTGTTTAATGGGAAAATTATTTTCTTTCAAAGTGTTTCTAACTTTTTTTAAAATTTGTGGACGTAGTTCTGGTGAAGTTAATTTTAATGCCCTATCAGTTAAACCAATTATTACACTATTTTTTTGTGAAATTGGGTGATTTGAGTTATAATTTAAAAATTAATTCAAAGTAATGTGTTTCCTTAAATAACAAATAACAAAAAACCTATACCCAAGAAACAAGAAACTTATTAGAAATAAATGGTTAAACAAATTATTACATATTTTTTGTAAATGGGTGATTTGATTATAATTATAAATAATTTTAAATTAAATAATTATATTCCTTAAATAACAAATAACAAATATATATATATATATAATATATATATATAAAATAAATGGTATATATAGATAAATATGATATAATATATAATATATATATATATATATATATATATATATATATATATATATATATATATATATATATATATATATATATATATATATATATATATAATATATATATATATATATATATATATATATATATATATATGTATATATATATATATATATATATATATATATATATATATATATATATATATATATATATATATATATATATATATATATATATATATATATATATAATTTAAATTTTTAACGGGTCCAACTCCCATGCATCCATTTACCAGCTTATCTGGATAGGCACTGAACTTTTCATCATATCCGCTCCTTTATCCCTAGAGTTTCTAGACTGTGGAACCTGCTATCTGAAGTAACTTTTTCTTCACCTTAAAACTCGTCAATTTTAAAGTCCCGTGTTAATAACCTGCCTCTTACTGCACTTAAAATACCCAGTCTACATTAGCACTTAGGATTAAACCCTCGTGGACTGTGTGTCTAGAAAGTTGCCGCAACTCCGATTTTTACCAAATCTGGTATAGAGGGGTTTTTTGTTGCGCTGATCAGGAATATGATAAACATTTTTGGCAAAAACGTTTCGCTTTCGAGATATCCATCATCAAACTTGAAAATCAAACTAACCTCATTTACACTATATACCTGCGTTTTTTTGTACACAATTTTTGATTTTTACACTAAAGTGGCACACAATATTTTATAAACACCTTTTAAAAACTTGTTTTTAAATTTATATTTATTTTACTACTTTTTTCTATTAAATTGCGATGTTCACTTTCAAAAGCCGCAACCATGTTTGCTAAAAAATTCCCTAGTGTATAACATGGTTGCAGCGTTTGAAAGTAAAGGTTTGCCATTTAATTAAAAAATATATAAAATAAATATAAAAACAAGTTTTTAAAAGGTGTTAAATTAAATATTGTGTCATAATTTAGTGTAAAGTAGCATTCCGGAAAACAACAATTTTATAACATCAAATACAATATGCAAGACGAATAGGAATAAAAATCTTATAACTTTTAACAAAGAGGCACTTGACCTCAGTGCATTACGACGACAGAGTAATCCTAATGGGGTCCATCTGCCGTCATTTTTTTTAATTTTAAAACTCTGGAATTTAAACGATAAATAAGTCCTTTTTAAGCGTCCCCCCCCGGGGGAAAATTCGTTTTAAAAAAAAAAACTTTTCTTAAAAGAAATTTTAAAGAAAAATTAAAAATAGGGTTTTTTAAAAAAAAAGTTTTTTTTTTTTAATTAAACCGTAAAAAAAAAATTAACAATCAAATTGGGCATAATTAAATATGATATTTGTCATGTATAAAAGCGTTCATCTTGGAATATTTGGGAAAAAAATTTTTCCCCTTTTCTTTAAAAACTAATGCAATATAAATCAAATATTAAAAAAAATTAAAAAAAAATGAATTTTTTTTTCTTTTAAAAATATTAAAATTAAAAAAAGTTTACTAGGTCTGTTTGTTTAAAAAAAAGTGTACACTATTTTATTCTTTTTTTAATCCCCGGAAGGTTATTTTGGACTCGGTGGGTCAAAAAAGTTAAAAAAAAACTGAATAACGAACAGATCCTCGGTGTTGTGTTTTAAAAACATTGAGAACCTTTAAATTTTGGTTAAAAATAAAATTATTTGAAAAGGAAATTTGGGGTATTAAAACCCATTTCTTAAAAAAATAGGAAAAATTTGCCCCTGGTATAGCGCCCGTTCCCAAAATTTTTTTTAAATTTTTAAAAATTTAAAAAAAAAACGATTTCAAAAAATTAAACAACTCCTTGATTAAAATTATTGTTTTAAAACCGTATAAAAAAAAAAACGAATTTTTACCTTTTTAAAAGGGTTTAAAATTTTAATTTTTATTTCCCAAAAAAAATTTAAAAAAAAAATTTCTAAAAAAAAATTAAAAAATTTTAAAAATTTCCATTTAAAAAAACCAATTTTTAATTAAAAATTTTTTTTAAAAAAAAAAAATTTTTTTTTTAAAAAAAAAAGGCCCCTTTTTAAATTTAAAAAAATTTTAAAAAAAAAAAGGGGAAGGGGTTTTAAAAAAAAAAGGAATTTAAAAAAATTTTTTTTTTAAAAAAATTTTAAAAAAAAAGGGGTTTTAAAAAATTTTTTTTAAAAAAATTTTTTTTTTTTAAAAAATTTTTTAACAAAAAAAATTTTTTTTTTTTTTTAAAAAGATAAAAAAAAAAAAAAAAAAAATTTTTTTTTAAAAAAAAAAATTTTTGGGAAACCCAAAATTTTTTTTTTTTTTAAAAAAATTTTAAAAATTAAATTTTTAAGAAATTTTTTTTTTTTTTTTTAAAAAAAAAAAAAGGGGTTTTCCCCCCCCAAAAAAAAAAAACCTTTTTAAAATTAAAATTTTTTAAAAAAAAAAAAAAAAAAATTTTTTTTTTAAAAAAAAAAATTTTTTTTTACCAAAAAAAAAAAATTTTTTTTTAAAAAGGAAAACCAAAAATTTTTTTTTTAAAAAAAATTTTTTACGTTTTTTTTGTTTAAATTTTTTTTTTTTTTTAAAAAAAAAAAAAAAACCCAAAATTTGTTAAATTTTAAAATTTATTTTTGGGGGGAAATTTTAAATAAATTTTAAAAAAAAATTTAAAAAATAAAAAGAAAAGGTTTTTTTAAAGTATTTAATTTTTTTAAAACAAATATAAAAAAAAATTTAAAAATATATTAATATTTTTTATATATATATATATATATATATATATATATATATATATATATATATATATAAAAAATATATATATATATATATATATATATATATATATATATATATATAAATATTTTTTTCTTCTGTCTCGCATTTTTTTTAGTTTTTATGTCCAAAAAATTTTACTTTTTTTTTCTTTTATTTCAAGACACTTTTTTTTTTTAAACACGAACTTTCTTCAAAAGTATTTTCCCCTGACAAAAAATCAAAATAATATTTAATTTTTGGTAGACAGGTTAAATAAAAAAAAAAGTTTAGCGTGACGAAAAAAAAGAGAATTTAAAAAAAAAATAATGAGATAAGCCATTGTTCAATAATAAAAAATTTCCCCGTTTTTTTTCAATATAGGGTTGCCCCTTTTTCTCAAATTCTTTTCATCCAATTTTTTTTTTTGGGGGAAAAAAAAGGAAACCCCTTATAAATCCCCACTAAAGGGGGGCCCGTTTGGACCTTTACTTTTTCTTTGACCCCCAAAAAAAAAATAAAAAGGTTACAGCGGGGAAAAAAATAATAAAAAAACCCGGAGTTCTTTTACGATTCTCTTTTTTGGAAAAAGGGAAAAATTTCTTCTTTTTTATAACTTATAAAAGGGGGGTTTAAACCCCACCATAAGGAAAAAAAAATAAAAAGTTTTTTTAAATTAAAAAGGCCAAAATATAAACTTAACGTTTCCTTTCCCCTTAAAATTCCCGTTAGGGAAAAATTTAAAATTTGACGTTTTTTAAGCAAAATTTATAAAGACAAGTGACCCTAGACATTGCCAATCAAAAACCCTTGGTAAAAAATGAACCCCAAAACCAGTTTATTATTCTTTAAAATGGATTAATAGTTTTGGGCTTTACGCTGATACTTTTAAAAAGGTTTAACCGGATGACGCGGGTTTGTTCGGTTTTTGATCAAAAAAAAAAAAATAGCCCTCTTGGAACAATTTTTAAAATTGCCATTCAACAAAAGAAATTCGTTAAAAATTGGGGAAAAAATTTTTGGCTTTTTTGGGAAAGGGGGAGTTTCCCCTAATTGATTAAAAAAAATTAAAAAACTTTTAATTACTTTCCCGAATTGGTTACTTAATTTAATTATTTCCGAAAAAATTCTATTTGGGTTATAATTAAAAGGAAAAAGGGTTTGAATTGGAAAATTTTTTCCCCAACCCCCAATTAATTTTTTAGAAATTTTAAATTTTTAAAAAATAATTAAAAACTAAAAAATTTTTTTTTTAAAAAAAAAAACCCTTTTTCCGTAGAAAAACTTTGCCGGGGCCTTTGAATCCGGGGAACCCCCCCAAACGATTTCTTTTTTTGATCATGCCCCGCCCCCTTTTTTTTTTTTTTTTTTTGTAGAAAACCCCTTTTTATGTTTGGGGGTAGAAAAAAGGGTTTTTTTTTTTAAGTTTTCTTTGAATTGCCGGAAGCAGTTTAATAGTGTGACGTGCGCGTTGATGCAATTTGTATAAATATTTTATTTGTTTAGTATATCGTTTTAAAAATATGTGGTAATTTAAATAAAGTAATTGCTAAAATAAAAAATTTTTTTTTAAAAGTTTGAAAGAAAATTAAATTGTTTTAACAAACATCTGGTAATTAAAAATTTTGTTTTACTACTTAGAAATGTTTTTTTGGTAAATTTGAACCCCCAAAAAAATTGCGACAGCTCTGCGTGTGGGTTGTTTCATTGGTCTGTCTGTAAGTCGTAAAAAGGGGGTCAATATCAGTTTTTTTTTTAAAAAAAAATTGTCGTTTTGAACAATCGTATTTCCCGTATGCGAAGTTAAATTTTAAAAAAAGGTTATTATTTTTAAAAAATAGATGCCAAAATAAGTTTTAACGAATAACTTTTTAATGTGTTAGAAATTTCGATGGGGTTATAATTAGAAAAATGTTTGTTTTTAATTCTCCCCCCCTAAACAAAAAAAAAAGGGGGGCTTATTTTTTTTTTGGACACTAAATTTTGGCCCCCCTTTGGCTCAATTAACCAATGACCTAAGCGACGGTTTAAAAATTACTTAATAAGTTCCTTGTTTAATTCTATTAATCAAGCAATATTGTTTTTTTTTATTCTTTTTTAATTCAATGTTGCAAAATAGTTTTTTTATATATTTTTTTCTAAAAAACCCATATTTAAAAAAGGGGAATTTAAGAGGAAGATAGATGACAAAAAGGGGGGTACCAAAATTTTTTAAAAAAAAAATACACAGTGTTCCAAAAAAAATGCACCTTTTTGACTCACATTTTTTGTGACACCCTGAAAAACCAAACTTATTTTTCTGAAATCCCCCCGTGGGTTAAAGGAAACATCTAAAAAATTAAAATTTTTGGGGGAAAATATTTTTTTTTTTTTTTTTTATTATTTTTTTTTTGAATAATAAATTAGCTACATAAGACGGGAGGTCCCCCAAAAGACCCCTGTATATATATATATATATATATATATATATATATATATATATATATATATATATATATATATATATAAAAAATTAAAAAAAGTGGCCCCCCTTTTCTACGGTGGTCAAGTTTAAAAAATTTTTGTAAGGGGGGAAAAAAAAAAAACAGTTTTAACAGGAAAACAAATATGTTTTTTTTTTAAAAAGAAAAAAATGGGGGAAAAAAATTTAAAAAATTAAATTACTGGTAATAAAAAAGTTTTTTTTTTATCGGGGGGCTCATCGCAAGTTTTAAAAAAAAGGGGGGGATCATGTTTTTGTAATTGGACCCGATAAGTGACAAATTACAAATGTATTTCCCAAATTTTTTTAAACCCCGGATACATTTTTTTGGGAAAAAAAACATTTACTATACCCAAAAAAAAAAATTTTTCCCGGGGAAAAAACCCCAAAATACATTCTTAAAAAAAATTAATTTTAGAAAAAATGCCCCCAAACAAAAAAGGGAAAAAAAAAAGGGTTTAAATTTTTTTTCACTATCTATATTTTAAATGAATCTGGACATACTAAAATAAAGAAACTTCTTTTTAAAAATCAATTCTTTAAAAATTTTTTTTTCCAGGTTAATATAATTATTACTGATTTGTTTCAAATACAAAAAAACTATAAACACAAATCTTCTCGTATTGATAACCTTTTAACAAATTTTGGTAAAAAAAAAATTTTTTTTAAAAAAAAAAACCCAAAAATTTGGTAATTTTTCAAATTTAATTTATCTCATCAAAAAAAAAGGTTTTTAAACATTCCCCAAAACTAAGCCAAAAGAAAGGGTTTTTCTAGAAATTCCCCATTTTTTTTTGCCCAAAATTTTGGGGATACGGAGGTTTTGGGGCGCTGTTTCCCCAATCTGAAAAAATTTTTTGGGGGAAAATTTCGTTTTCAGATACCCCTCACCAAACTTGAAAATAAAATAACCTCTTTTTTCACTTTTCCCCCCTTCTTTTTGTACAGCATTCTTGTTTTTTTTCATTAATTGGAACACAAAAAATTTTTTAAACACCTTTTAAAAATTTTTTTTTTTTTATTTTTTTTTTACCTATTTTTCATTTAATTCTAAACTTTTTTTTTTTTTAAAAGCCCCAAACCAGACAATGGGGGTTTTAAAAAACATCCCGCTCCTTTTAAAAAAATTTATACTTGTCAATTTAATGAAAAAAAGTGAAAAAAAAATCATAAAAAAAAAAAAGGTTTTTAAAATTTTCCCTTTTAAAAATTTAAAAAACAAAAAAATTTGTCCAAAAAAAAGGGGGAAAATTTTGGGGTTTTTGGTTTTTTTTTAAAAATTTTTCGTGTATTTTTAAAAAAAAACCCCTTTCCCCTTGGGGAACCCCGCAAACCCCCCATGTTTTTGACGGGTTTTTTTTTTAGTTTAAATATGAATAAATACAAAACCCTTCATATTTCAATTTTTACCCCCAATTTCCCCCTTTAATGCCCTCTTTAAAGCTTTTTTAGGGTTTGGACACTAAATTTAAAAACTATCGAAAATTCAACATTAACCTCGGTAATAATTCGTCTTTATTTTACAGGATGATAAATTTTGACATAAATAAAAAAATTGGTCAACCCCCCCCCTTAAATGCAGTGGAAAACCCCCGATTTATTTTGGTTATAAATAATGGTTCAATGCCCAAATTTTTAAAAAAAAGAAAAAAAAAAATTTTAAAAAAATCACATAAAATTTTAACCTATACCCCCTTTTAGCTTTTTTTTTTTAAAACGTATTTTTTAAAAAAAGCATGATCTTTTAATGTTCTTAGGTATGGTACTTTCAAAAAATTTTTCGTTAATTTCTTAACCCAATAAATTTAAAAAAAAAACCCTTACCTCAATCTTAAACCGAGTTATTAAGTTGGGGGGCCAGATTCTATTGTATGGGCCCCCCCGCCCCCGACAAAAGAGTACGGGTCCTGATTACCTACTAATATAAATTTTTTTTAAAGGGGTTGGGGTTTTTTTTAAAAAAACAACAAATATAAAATAATAGCTAAGTATCTTTTTTTTTTAAACATTTATTAAAGGGGTATTAATATTTTAAAAATACTAATCACAATATTATAATAATACAATATTTAACTAAACCCCTTTTTATTTTTTGCTTTTTCCTATCACTATCGTCTTCATATTTCCTAAAAAATTTTAAATTTAAGGGGGTTTCGTTATTTTTTAATTATGTTATAGGAAAATTTTTACTTGGATCATTTTCCCCAAAAAAATTTTTTCCCCAAATTTCTACTGGGATTTTTTTCCCCTTTTTTTTTTAAAATTTTTTCTAAAACCGAGCTTTTTGGGGTGTAGGGGATGTTTTTCCCTTTTTAATCATCTTTTGCTTTAACTTTTTTTAAAATATTTTTTTGGGTTTAAAAATTTTTAAAAATATTTTTTTGGGTTAAAAATACAGTAATACGGGGGGGGGCGAAAAAAGTGTGAAATTTTTTTGGGAAAATTTTCTGATTTTTTCTTTTTTTAATATTGAATGTTTTAAAACTTTTAAAAAAACCCTTTTTTAAAAAGGGTTTTTTTGAAATATCCCTTTTTTTTTCCCTCTTTTAAATTTTTTTAAAATTTTCCCCTTTTGTATTATTTGAATTCGTCACTTTATTTAGTTGGCGATTTTGGGAACTGGGGTTGTCCATCACAATAACACTTTTTTTGGGGGCAAAAATTTGGAAAACAAACGATTCAAAAACCCAAACTTAAAAAAATGTAGCACCCTGTCTTGATGATAATCCTAAAATAAATTGGCAATTTTCTTCGCAGATAATAATAGACCCCTTCGGAAAAAAACCATTTTCTGAACCTGCCAAATATGTAATTTTTTTTTTAAAGGGGCTTAAGTTTGACTTTTTTTTTGTTGAATCGCTCCCCCAAACCCCTTTTTTAGGGGGGGGCGGGGTTTTTAAAACCCCAAATTTCGTCCAAGTATATAATTGAATGATTTTCTTTCCTATATTGTCCCGGGGGAAAAATTTTTAAAAAAATTTTTCGCCCCTACTTTAAAATCGACCCTTACTAGATAGGGGGGGGAAAAAATATTTAAAACACATTTTCACACTAAAGGGGGAAAAAAACTTCCGTAAAAAACGGGGTTTTTTTGCTGTAAGTAACCCCTTTTTTTGGGGATCTATTGTTTACTGTACATTCCTAAAAATTTTTCCCCCAAAAAAAAATCTTTATCAGTTTTTTTTATGCTTCTAAATTTTTGGGTTTACCCCCGTTTTTTTCCCTTTTGGGGGGGTGGGTTTGGTCCCATATCTTTTACTGTCTTAATGCAACTTTTTTTCCAAAAAACGTTTCACTAAAACTTGCACTCCGGTTATACCCTTTTTTTTAAAAAAAACAGGGAAACGTTCTTTATGTGTTTTGGCATCAAGTTAAAAAAATTTTTTTTCCCTTTTTCCATAACTTTGGGAAACAATAAATCTGAGTTTTACACAGATCTGACATATTTTTTAAAAAATTTTCCCAAAAAAAAGGGGAAAAAATTTAACCCAATTTTCCCCACCCCAAAAAATTTTAACCCCCAAAAGAAAAACTCCTTTTAATTTTCCCCCCAATTTTTTTAAAAAAAAAACCACAAATAAAAAATTGGGGGGAATTTAAATAAAAAATTTTAGTTAGGACCCCTTTACCCAAAAGGGTTATTTAGTTTTTTTTGAAATTTGGGGGGGGGTTCAAAAAAAGGGTTTTTTGGAAAAAATTTCTTTTTTTTATTAATTTTAAAATTTTTTTTAAAATTTTTTTTTTTTTTGAAAATATCGAACAAAAGAAAAGATTGGGCCAAAAAAAGGGAAAAAATTTTTTTAAGGGGGAATTTTTTTTAAAAAGGGGGTTTTTAACAAAACCAAAAAAATTAAAAATTTAAAATTTTAAAAAAAAAAATTTTTGGGGGGAAAAAAATTTACCCAAAATTTTTAATTTCCCCAAAAAAATTTGAACGGGGGTTTATTTAAAAAAATTTTTTAAGGGTTTTTTTAAAAAATTTTAGTAATTCTTTTTAAAAATTTCCAAATTTTTAAATTTTTCCCGAAAATTTTCCCCAAAAAGGGGGTTAATTAAAAAAAAGTACAAAAAATTTTTGGTTTTAAATTTTCCCCCAAAATTTTTTAAAATTTATTTTTAAAAAAAAAAACTTTTTAAAAAAATTCAAAAATTTTAACCTTACTTTTAAATATAGTAAAACTAAAAAAAAAGGGGTTTTTTATAAAAATGTTTTTATTATAAAAAAAAATTAAAAAAAAAAAATTTTTTCCCAAAATTTAAATTTTAAATTTGGTTAATTTTAAAAAAAATTTTTTTTTGGGTTTTTTAAAAAACAAAAGGGGAAAAAAATCCAAAAACAAACCCCGGGAATTTTTTAAAAAAAATTTTTTTAAAAAGCCAAAATTTTTTAAATTTTTGGGCAAAACCCAAACCCCCTTTAAGGAAAAAAATTTTAAAAGGGGAAAAAAAAATTCCTTTTTTCCCCAACACAAAAAAACCATTTGGTTTTAGAACCCTTTTAAAAACCCCAAAATTTTTTTAAAAAAAAAGGGGGAAAATTTTGGGTTTTTTAATCCCTTTCAGAAGGGTAAAAAAGGGAAATTTTTTGGGAAAAAATTTTTATTAAAAATCAAGCAATAAAACCCAAAAAACCCCCCGAAAGGGTTTTTTTGGGAGGCCCACCCCTTTAAAAGTTTTCAACCCCAAAAAAAAATTTAAAGGGGCCAAAAAAAAACCCCAAAAAACTGTGTAATTTTTTAAAAATGTTTTTTATTTTTAAGTTTTCCCTTCTTTTTTAAAAAGGGGGCTTTAAGGGGGGCTTTTGGGCCAAGAACCCCCGGTGCGGGGTTTCAAAAAATTTTGGAAAAAAAATTTTTTAATTTACCCAATTTTGGGTTTTTTTTTTTAAAATTTAAATTTTTTTAAAGGGGGTTTCCCAACCCCCGGGCGGGTTTTAAAAAAAAAAAAGAAACAAATTAAAAGATGAGTTTTTTAAATTAAAATTTTTAGTCCTTTTAGCCCAAAAGAAATTTAAAAAATTTAACAAAATAATTATTACTTAGTTGATAATTTTGGGGGTTTGTAATAAAATTTTTTAAAAAACAAAAAAGGGAATAAAACGGGCCAAAAAGGGGAACCCCCTTTTATAATTTTTAGCCGTTATTAAATTTTTAAAAGGGGTTTTTTTAAAGGGAAAAAAATATTTCATTTAAAAATTACATTTTTTGTTTTAAAAAACAATTTGCGGGGTTTGTCGTTTAGCAAAGGGGAAGGATATTACCGAAGCTAAAAAAGGGGGGGAAAACCCCTTGGGGAAAAAAAGGGGTTTTTTAAAAAACTTTTCTGGCTTTGAAAAATTTGGCCCCCTCATTTTTTGGGTTTTTTAAAATTTTAAATATATTTTTAAAAAAATTTTTTTTATCAAAAGTTATGAAAATTTTGTAATTTTTAAAAAAGGTTTTTTTAAAAGGCCCCCCCTTTTAAAATTTTTTTGGGGTAAAAATAATTTTTTTTACCCAAAAAAACTTTTCCCCAAAAAGGGGGGTTTGGGCCCCCAAAAAGGGGGGCCCAATAGGCTTGTTGGGAATGAAAAAAAAGTTTTTTCCCTTTTTTTTTTATTTACTTGGGTTGTTTTAGAAACTTTTATCAAATAATGAAGATTTTTTTTTTTTTTTAATATCTCAGCCAAAAAAAATTTTTTTTTAGTTTTTTTCACCAAATTAAAGGTTTTTAAAGCGCGAAAAAAAAAAAAATTTTTTTTAAAATTTTTTTAAAAAATTTTTTTTAAGCTTTAAAAATTTTAAAAATTTTTTTTTTAAAAAAAGCCTTGCCCCACGTTATGATGAAAAATTATATGTGATGTGTCTTTAGAATCAAGCTTCAAAATTTTTTTTTAAAATTTTTTTGGTTTGGGGGTGGGGGGGTGAAAAAAAATTAAAAATTTTTTTTTTGGAAAAAAAAAAATTTAATTTCATTTTTTTTTTTTTTGAAAAATAGTTTTTTTAAATAACTTTTGGTTAAAAAGATTTGGATAAACTAAAAAAGATTTTTTTTCATTTGTCTCTCCAACGTGGGGGGATCTAGCGACTGGATCTATTTTGGTTTGAAAAAAAAAAAAAGGGGGGAAAAAAAGGGGGGAACTTTGAAAAATGTATTTTTTTAAGGTTCTATTCCCCAATATTTATTTTTTTTTAAAAACCCCTTTATTTTATGTTCGCAGGTAATTCAATTGAACGTTGATAAAAAAAAAAATTTTTTCAAAATTTTGTACGCTCTCACTGGCTACAAGAAACAATTTTTGATATAAAAAGGGTTTACCCCAAATCTATTTTTTGACGTTATGCTTGGTCATTTTTTCATCCTGTGAAACCCAGAAAAAATTTTTATAAGCTTAAAAAACTATGTACCTGGTTCCCCGGGGTTTTTTAAAAAATTAACCCCCTTTTCCCCCGTTCCTCAACGTTATCCAAAGAAATATGCAGATATACAACCCGGGTTTTGCCAAAACGTGTATAAATAACCTACTTTTAAACTACCCCAATTTTCCGCTGGGTAATGTTATCCAGGTTCCTACAGTTTAACAAGGATTTCCCAAACCCCAGCCAACAGCACACGGGGTTCACTAGCGGGCACCCATCCCCAGTTTTTTCTTCGCTGATTTTTGGACAGCGGGGGCTCATTGGATAAACAGTATTTTTCCCAAAAACCCCTTTTATATTTTTTTTGAATTTTATTATAAAAAATTTTTTGTAAAGATCTGTAAATTTTTTTTCTTTAGGGGTTTCCGCGAGACACGAATACAGGGTTTCCTCGTCTAAAACCATTTTTCTCGTCCGAACTTTTTTTCTTTAATTTCGGGGACGAGACGAGACGGGAAATAAAATCCTTCGGAACAAACTCCCGACGAGACGAGACGAGACATCTCAAAAAAAATTTTTAAAGACTTAAAACAAATAAAATAACAATAAATCCCCCAAAAATATATTTCTAGTTTTTAAAAATTATACAGGTTGTTTTTAAAATTTAGTGTTACAAACTTCAAGAGTTGGATCTTTCAAAAAAGTTTCTATAAACATAGGTCAGAAATATCGTTTAAAAATTTTTTAAAAAAAAGCAAAATTAATTGCTTTAAAAAATTTTATCCCCCTGTGATTTTTTTAAAAAAATTTCCCACGTCGCGGCAACGGGGTTTTTTCTCCCTGTCAAATTGACAATACAAAATTTTTTTTAAAAAATAATGAGGGTTTTTGTTAAATTTATTTTAAATTTTTAAAAGTTAATAAACTTTATCTAGTTTTTGATTCGTAAATTTTCCCCCAAAAACCAAGGTGCAAAATTAAAATTTTTTTACCCCTTGGTGTTTTCTTAAAAAATTTCACCAAATTTTGGGTATTGGAAAAAATTTTTTTTAAAATTTTTGGGGTTTCCCCCAAAAAAACTTTAAAATACAACTATTTGTCTCTTGTTTTTTTAAATGTTGCTTTGCTTTCAAAAAAAAAATTAAAACCGTTTTTTTTACATTTTTTAAAAATTTTTTACTTTTCCCCAAAAAAAAAACCAAATAACGAAAAAAAGTTTTTTTAAAAATTTTTTTAAAAAATTTTTTTTTTTTTTTTACTTTGGGAAACCCCGGGTTTTTCCCCAATTTAAAAAGATGCATATTCAACATGTTTATAAAATTTTTTTTGCAAGACCCGGTGCTGTTAAAGATTTTAAAACTTTCCCCCAAAAACACCCTGTTAATTATAAGAAAAATTTCAAAAAACTTTTACCGTTTTTGTAATAGTTTTTATGACTTCCCTTTCATTTATCTTTTTTTTTTTTTCTATTTTGTGGACTTTTTTTTCACTTTATATTTCTATTTTTTTTATTTCAAATAAAAAAACAAATTATTAGGTTCATAATTTTATTTTAATTATATTATGGGGGTCGGTAAAATCGAAACCCCCCAATTTTTAAGGGGGGAAAACAATTTTAAAAAATAATTTGTCAACTTTTCTTTACAAGGCGTGTTATAAAAAAAAAACATTTATCCCAAAGGGGTTCCCTTTAAAAAAAAAATTTTTAAATTTTTTTTTTTTACTTCTTTCAAGCCAAACACAAAATGAACTAAGGAAAAAAGTCCCCAAAAAATTTTTTAAAAAGGCCAAAAAAAGCCCCCTTAGGTCTTTAAATGGGAAAAAAAAATCAAAAAATATTGCCGCATCCCCAAAAAAAGGTGTGTCGGGAAAAAAAAAAGGGGGGGGGCACGTGCCTATGGAGGGTTTGTTTCTGTGTTTTTTTCCCCCGTTGGGGTTTTCCCTATTATGTTTTTAAAAAGTTTTAATTTAAATAAAAACAATGCATCCTTCTTAAAATACATACCAGTTTGGGGGGGTTTTGCAATTAGTTTGTAGGTATATAGTGTACAGGGTTTATCAACGATGGCGAGGGGAAGTAATTTAATGCCTTGAATATTAGATATTAATAATTTTTGCTTTATAAAATATTGGTATATGGTTAAAAAAAAAAGTAAAATTTTAACTTTAAAACTAAAAAGGGTTTAAAATAATTTTTAAAAATTTTTAAAAAAAAAATACCCCCACCTACTCATATTTTTTTTGTTTGGGGGCTATTTATTTAATTTGAATTCCTATACCTACCTACTTTAAAATTTTTTTCCCAGAAAGTTCTTTGGGATAAAATATTGTCATTTAGGATAGTTTGGGTATAAATTATTATGGAAAAAGTTAAAAATTGGTAAAAAAAAAAATTTAGAATGAACATTTCTAGAATTAAACATTGGAATTAATAATGTAATGATAAAAAATGTGTTTCCATTTTTAAAAAAAATTTTTTTTTTCACCACCTTTGTGCACTGTGCAGACAAAAAAATTTGTTTAAAAAAAAGAACAGTACCTAAAAAAAAAATCGACGGGTCAAAGCATTTTTATTAAACTTCCCATCTAATTTTTTTTTAAATTATCCTATACATTACTAATGCCCTGTATATTGAAAATTTAAAATTTAAATTTTAAAAAAAAACCCAAAAAAAACTCGAGACCAAAAAAAACAAAAAGAAGAGACAAAACAAACGATTTCTCGTCTCGTCTCCCCCCAAAAATTATCTCGAAAAATTTTTTGACGAGAAACCCCCCTCTACTTTCTGTAAACTTTTTTTGGGGGGAAATTTGATTAACAAGAGAATGTCAAATGGAATTTGAAACATTCCCAAAAATTTTAAAATTTTTTAAGAATCTCACCGACGGGGGTTTGTAACATAAGAGCTGCAGAATGACATATGGTCTTCCTGAAGTCGGTGACAAGGTATCACACCCTATCATTTTTACTTTTTTTGGGGGTTTGACTGTTA
>JAHBCN010004576.1:62702-89512 GCA_019359885.1 Listronotus oregonensis
CTTTTTGGGGTTTTAAAAAAATTTTAAAAATATAGGCGTAATTTAATATTTTTTTAAAATGTCTTACTAATTGTTTTTTTAAAAAATGAAATTAAATCATATTTGGCTTATTTAGTTTGCTAGGAACGGACCAGCTCTGACACAATAATAGCAATTGTTTTAACACCCTGTATGATAAAGGCTCAATAATATTTTTTTTGGATAGTTTTAAACCCTTTAAAATTTAAAAAAAGGTATTCTTGATGAACATCGATAAAATCAACTGTTTACGAGAAATAAAATATCATGGTTGGTATTTTTTTTACATTATACAGGGTGTTTTCTTATTGAACGTTAATATTTTTTTATTTTTTGGGTTTATTTTAAGAAGAAAACTTTATAGGAACATATGTCCTAAACGTTAGAGTACACTAAAAAACGCTTCTTGATACATAGTACATGTATGCCAAATTTCATTATTTCATATCTAAAGTGGTATTACAGATATTAATAATAAATGATTTATTTTTTTATAAATTTTACCCCCCTGTATCTCAAAAGTAAAGACGTTTAGGACATACGTTCCTATGACGTTTTCTTCTTAAAATAAACCCAAAAATTGCCTGCTAAAATATTAACGTACAATTAGGAAACACCCTGTATAATGTAAAAAAAAATTACCAAACATGATATTTTATTTCTTGTAAACAGTTGATTTTATTAATATCAATCAAGAATACTCTTTTTTTACTTTAAAGTTAAAGCTATCCAAAAATAATATTGTTGAGCCTTTATCATACAGGGTGTTAAAAAAGTTGCAATTATTGGGTCAGAGCTAATCCGTCCCTGGCAAACTAAATGAGCCAAATGTGTTTAATGGGTTTATTTTAAGAAGACTTATCTAGTAACCATCATAAAAAAAAAATCAAATTACGCCTAGTATTTTAAAAGTTATTAAAAAAAGAACGATTTCCAGGATCGTCCGCTATGTACCTGTATCTCCGTAGGGAAGGCTCGTAAGAAAAAAGCTTATGGGAACTTGTCCTAATATTGTTGGGTTTTCTATTAGATTCTAAGAGATTGCCCACATATTCTCGGGCACCCTGTTTATTAAAAGTACATAGTAATAAACACTATTCTTTGACACAATATTGACTTTTTGTATTTTGTATTTCTTCGACAATGAACAGTTAAAGAGATTTGGTGTCATCATCTTGTACGTAAAAAATGTTCCATAATTTCTTCTCAGTGCTAACTATTCAGTTTTCTTTTTATTTAATCTTAATACTTTGTATGTATCCCAAATCAGTTCTTTTTGGAATATTGTACCCATGTCTAAAAAACGGCGTCTTCCACAACTCTTACAAAAAATTTTTTTTTCTGACCACTGACGATCAGAAACCCTTAAATTAATCGAAATATCAATAAAACTATTTCAATATAAAGTTTTATTGGAACCTTATTCTGGGGGACCCTGTATACTTCTAATAAATACAAATTTTATAACCAAAAACATGATTATTCGTGGTCAAACTAGAATTTATGGAAAATTAAAATATAAATTTGCATCAGAAGATTGCTTACTGGTCAGTATCAAAATAATACTAGACATAAATTTACAGAAGCTAAAAAAACATAAACAAACCTAATAACATTTCAAGGACCACTTAATTATATGTTTATACAGGCAATGAAAAACAATGAATCAACATATCATAAATCTCTATTGACAAGTTACAAATTTCTTGACATAAACCAAATAATGTTCGAAACTTTTGGTTAAGGCTGTTAAGACTACCCATTTCCGTTTGTAATTTTCTCGAAACGTACGGTAAAGGAAGTTTTGGAGTTGTTAAATGATCTATTGTTTTTTACTACTAATAGTAACTAACGTATAGTAAACCGGATGTTTTCGTAAAAATTTAAGAGTTTAAATTTATTATAAAATAAATACAGTGGACAGCAAAATTAACAGGACAAATAAATTGATAAAAAAATTTTTTTTTAAAAAAACAAAAAATTTTTTTAAAAAGTTTTCAAAAAATAAGCCCAAAAGCGGTTTTTTAAAAAATCAAAAAAATTTTTATTTTAAAAAAAAAAAAAAAATTATTTCTTTTAACAATTATTTGTTTTTTTAACCCTTTTCCCAAATTTAGATTTTAAAATTTAAAAAGGAAACCTTTTTAATTTTAGGGAAAAATGAAATTTTTTTTTAAGCTTTTTTTATTTTTTTCGGTTTAAGTTTTAAAACCCCAAGGGGGGTTTTAAATTTAAAAAAAAATAAATTCGGGGGCCCGACCCGAAACTTTTTTGTTTTTTTGGCCCCCCAAAATTTTTCTATTTTTTAAAATTTAATTAAAAATTTAAACTCATTTTTAAAAATTTAATAAAAAATTTTAAAAAAATAAAAAAATTAAAAAACAATTCTTTAAAACAAACAAATTTCATAATATAAAAACAAAATATAAATTAAAATGTTAAAAGAAATATATTTTTTTTGTACTATGTATTAAAAAGGCCATATTAAATGTGTCATCTGTCGAGCGAAGCCATGGATTCTAGAGAGGTGATGGATCACCCACTCTGTGTTACAAAAATGGCCCTCATGTTGCAGATAGCGTTGTGTTCCAGAGGGCCGTTTTTAAACTTTTTTTTCTCCTTCGGTCAAGGTAATTGGTTCTCATTGGTTCCCTAAGCTACATCAGCGCCTCCTGGTGAGGGTCACTTTTTGAGCAAAACAGCCATAAAAGAGGGTGATCCTTTACTTCTCTAGAATCCATGAGCGAAGCTGAAGGTGGCGAAAGTACGCTTCTACAAAAATCCGCTGTTGTCACGTTGTCGCACGTTTATTAGTAGCTGTCCAAAAAGAAAATAGTATTTTGACATTATTACTTTTCTGTGTTATACTTTAGACTAGAGGAATAAATATAACAAATATTATTCACAGTTTAAAATACAATAGTAGAGCTTATTTTGATGTAATTTTAGGAATAAATTAAGTAAAATTTAATCATAATATACTATCAAGTAAATGAAACATAAAGATACTTGGCAGCCACGCTTTACGACAAAATAGTACCTGTAGTAACCATTTTCCCGGGTTTTGGTGGATTTTCTTGTTTCGAGTACAGCGGTTCATTCATCGCTAAGCAGAACCTTAGAATGTGCGTTTATGATGCCACGCTTATGCCAAATCCATGCTTTCTCCAGTTAAACTAACAGCTTATTGGTAAAAATAGTCCTTATAAAAAGGTTCAAATCAAGCCTTTTGAGTTACATTTTATGGTTTTTTTCTTTTCAAAGAGCACCTAACTTTTATTCTTATACTGATTTAACTATACTTTAGTGTCGAAAATCATATTTTTTAAAAAATCTTTTGAATTAAATTCATACTGTCTACTAATTTCAACTTGATTTAATTGGTAATATTGTTTTTTTTTAACAAAAATATAACTCTATTAACAAAAAAATAAATTTTGAGCAAAATAAAAAGTAAATTAAAGAAATAAATTATCCCGAAACACAAGAAATTTCAAATATTTAGAATGCAAATTCACCGAAAAAATACTAACATTTCGATTTCACAATCACGATATATCGCGGCTCTAGAGATGTATAGTACCTCAATTAAGTTAACTTTTTAAATATCGACTATAATCGGTTTATTTTATTTGAGAGTAACGAAAGCAAAAACAACTGAGCCAAATCGCAGTCAGTAACCATGGTTACAAATGCAAGTGACCCATGAAGAGACATTTTCTTCATTTGTTTTTACTTACGTCATTCTTAAATAAAATGGCGTAAATAAGTTATTCATGGCCATTTTATCGTTTAGTTTTTGGGATCAAGTTTTGAATCACCCTTTATATTCTTTTTAACTTTTTGGTGTTTATCGGAGAAATGTATCACTTTAATTTTTATTTATCATTTAATATTTCTTAAAAAATAGCAGTAGAAGTTATGTTTGTAAAATATCATAATAATTCAGTTTTTTAAATAATTAAAACTTTAAAAGTTTAGTAACGTGAGATAAAAACGGGGAATTTGTTATTTTAGATATTTCTCATTTTCTTTGTTGTGTTATTTTTATAACCAGAATGAAATTAAAGTACCGCAGAAAGTTCGCAAAACTCGCATTTTACTGTTATCTAACGGTAACGGCCTTTCATAAATATAGCACGGAAGGAAAAATTAAATTACAGAAAATGCTCTCCACTCACGGTAAAATCTAAAACGCCGCGGTAAAAACCCATTAAATAAAAATCTACTAGGAAAATGAAAGAAATGCGATGGTTTTTCCAGAGCATTTTCTGTGGCCGTAATGGAAATTATTTTTTAAAAGTTTCTATCTTTAAAAGCGTTGATAAATAAAATTTTCCATCAATTTGTTTATTTCGTTGAAAATGAATTTAAATGGGTTTTTCTGTTGTTTGTTTATAACATAGAAAACCGGAGAAGTACCGGGAAGTGTTAAAATTATACAAGTTTAGACAACACAATGCTAGACTAGATGTCGGGAATACTTCCTTTTTATTAAGTAATACTGGGTATTTTTTTATGAAAAGCAACTTACTATTTGGTTTGCAAATACTTTATTTTTATCTGGAGACAGTTCACGAAAGCTTAGGCTGGACTTAGTGCTCGACCGACGGTCAGGGCTGACATATGTCAAACACAGCTATTGAAAATGTATCTTATACGCGCGTGAAAGTCTATCGGCTCTACACTCTAGTTGATCATACGTTTTCATTGACATAATCCAGGCTGAAGCCTAAGTACTAACGTATCGTGGGAAGAAGAAGGAAGTTCTTAATACTGGACAGGTTTGGAAAGCAAGGCGAGAGAGAATACTACAGGCAGCAGGTTTGACAATCTAAATATTCTAGGTATACAGAAGGAGACAAAGTGGGACGTTCGGGGCTTAATTTTTGTACTAGAAGTCATAAAAATATCTATAAAAGAGGGAGAGGTTTCCTACAGCTTGTCGGTGTGCTTGTAGCTTATAGGAATGGCATCATTAATAGGGCAATCGCACCTCTTTGGATGAAATACAAATTCCATAAGTTGTGAGAGATGCTATCTCCCAGAAATTATTGTTTCAAGACAGGGTCTGTCTTGGTATAGGGAATATACAGATTAGATGAATAGAAATACTTTGTGGCTTGGATTTATTTTATTTAGCGTATGGCTACATCACAGGCAAGTCATAAATACAATAACAAATACAAAAAGTAGATAAAAATACATTACAAACAATCAAAGTAGGTACACTATATTCTACAAACAAACATCGAGATTACAAATATATTCAATTGATTCTTTTGTCGCAAATAAGAAATCAGCTGGGTTGCCCCTATAGGATCTAATCGGGCATTCCTCTACCAGGTGTTCAATAGTTTGTCTTTCCGCGCCACAGTCGCAATTTGGGGAGGGTATTTTTCCCCACCTGAAAAGTGAATCGGAGCATCTGCCACAGTTCGTTCTTATTCTGTTAAGAGTTGCCCAGACTCGTCTTGGTTGGTCGAAACTCTTTGGCCTGCGTGTAACGCATGGCATGCACCGCTTGGCAGGTGCTGCATTATTTTCCCAGTCCTCTTTCCAGCGTTCAGTAATGTTAAAGCTTTTTTCGACAAGCATTTTTGCAGTTTTTAGGGGGGGTTTTCTTGAGCGAAGCCTATTTATATCTCCATCGGCAATTCCAACGTGGGAGCGGAGAACGGGATCATCGTTAATTTTTCTATACTCTCTAACAAGAGCATGTTCTCGACGGATGGATGGAGGGGCTATGTGGCTCAGTGCGGGCAGCCAGTAGGTGGGCGTGGTCTTTATTGTGCCTGATATAGTACGCATAGCTTGGTTGAGTTGCACATCAACACCGGTTTGTGTGCGAGTTGTCGATCCACACCGGTGCACAGTATTCCGCGACGGGGTACACTATACCTAATGCTGTCGATCTAAGTGTGGACGCTGTGGAACCCCATGTGGTGCCGCACAGCTTTTGTAGGATGTTATTTCGGGTTCTGAGTTTTGCAGCTGTCTTCATAAGATGTTTTTTGAAGCTTAGTGTTCTATCGAGTGTAACACCCAAATATTTAGGATGGTACAGCACGATACTTCCGTCTTGACGGCATTGGGTTGCAATCTCCAGTTACGAAAATATCTCCCAAGGGCATCCAGGTCGTTTGTTAGAATTTGCTCGGTAGTCTCTAAGTCTTTATGGCTTGTAGCAAGTGCCCAGTCATCACCGTATCCAAACTTTTTTGATGTAGTTTTGGGCATATCTGCTATGTAGAGACTGAAGAGCAGGGGAGCCAGCACCGATCCTTGTGGAAGGCCATTGTTCAATTTCATTTGGGTACTGGTCTTTTCGCCCATGATGACTTGAAAGCATCTGTTGGATAGCATGGCATTGATAACATCGGTAATCTTTCTGCATGGGATAACTCGCATTAGTTTATATATTACTCCTTGTCGCCATACAGTGTCGTATGCAGCTGATAAGTCTATGAAAACCGTAGATGTTTTTAATTGTTTGTGGCTTGGAAAAAAAACCGAACGTTTTCGAAGCTGCCGTGGCTGTGGAAATAGTTAGACTCTCAGTCCATTAAAGAAAAAAAGACCAATCGTACTCAGTATGTCCTTTTAAATAGTGAATATTGACTCTGCGCAGATCATTTACTGATAGGTTTTACAGAATGGACGGCTGTTTTACGATTAGAAAGTAGACCTACAAAGTGCAAAAAATAGTCATCTTGGAATAATTATACTCACTTTAATAAGGAATACTAAGAACAATTGTTTTAAAACTGCTATTTTTTAAAATAAAAATATAGATTGCCCTTGGAGGACAGATAGACCTACAGGTAAGCCGATCATTCTCGTCCATATATTTGCACCAAATTTCGTTTGGTTTAGATTGCATACTAAGTACAAATTTTTTCTAGATGGCTATTTTTGCACTTTTTTTGGTCTGTTTAGTCAATAAACTTATCAATAAATGACTTCACTTTACTATTTAAAAGGGCATACTGAGTACGATTGGTTTCCTTTTTCGCCGATACGCTGACGGTCTAAATGTAGTTATGTCAGTTAAGTGTATTCGGGAAAATAGCATAAAATTATATAAATCTTCCTGAGTGCGAACAAGTTGGTGTCTAAGGCATTAAACTAAACAAGATTTTCAGTGCTCCTGCGCTAGTTTTCCAAATCAGACTTAGAGACTGGCTTAAAAAACTGAATATTAGAGAAAATGGTAGTATTACCAGGGATTGGCCCAGAAAATTGTTCTAGTTTTGTAAAACAAATAAAGGAACATCTTCTGTTAATCTTTTTGGCAGAATCCGTTCTCAAACCGATGGACAATATTATGACGAAAATATTGTGAGATTTGCTGTATTTTTTTTGTCTTGTCGAGAACGGACTTCTACCCTAAGAAAGTGTGTTCTTAAAAATAAAAGATGTCAACTCTTTTTATCTTGACTTTTAACTATTATTTTTTATATAAAAAAATAATTACAGCAAAGATTTTTATAACAGACGAAGCTTAGAATAAATGAGAATTCTAATTATATTCACCTAAGGTTGAATGGTATTTTTTGTGTTATTTTAGCTAGGGGAAGGTCCTCCAACAGGGCCATATTTGTTGTATTCCTTACCTTTTAAAAAAGACTCGAATACTTAAAAAATCATTTAAATTAAAACAAAATATAAAATAATAAAATTAACATTTTCTTAATGGGAGGACACCTTATTTATTAGTTGGTTTTTGAAAGCGTTTCATTTTTTTCGATATGTTTCGATAACAGGGACTTTGTATCAAATTGTGAAACAACAAAAATTAATTTTACTGATATAAAAATGTACGATTTAAAAAAGAAAATAGTAAATATAATACCTGAATTGCGAAAACACAAAAAGTCGTAATTCTGTCAAAGTCTAACGTTTAGTACTACTTTTAATACATATTGGTAAAATCGAGACTCTTTCAAAAACGAACCAATAAATAAGCTGTCACATTAAGAAAAGATTATGTCGCACCTCTTTTGTTTTAATTCAAATCAAGTCCCAAATACGGCCCTGTTCAGTACTCGTTGGATGACTCTGTACATATTGTCGCATATTGAATAGTTTTTTTATACTAAAAATTAGGGATGCCTAAATCTTTTAGTATTATTTTCAAATGTGTTGATAGTCAAAATAAATTACCATTGTTTTTGCCAATTTTCTGGCGGATCCAGGATTTTCATTTTTTTAATCTAAAAAATAAGGTATGGGACCCACACAAAATATACAGGGTAAGAAGTATATGATGCTCATCAGTGTAATGGGCGATAGTGGAGCTCAAATCAAGTCAAAAAAGCTTAAAACACACGGGCCAAAAGTTAATTGTTTTCGAAATATGGCTTTTCAAAGTTTAAAAAGTTTGGTAACACCGCGCCGGCTTCATCGCAATGAGTTGAATGTCGAACGTTTTTTGCGAGGTTTTACATATTTACACTTTTTTTAAGAGATGTTTATTTACATACAAATTATTAAATTTACTTTGTAATTAAATTTAAGTAAATAACAATTAACTATTGTTTGGTTTTTATTTGTAATTAAAAAATTATTGTACATGCCACAAAATCAAGCTGAATATTTATTTTAAGAACAAAAATTATTATGTTTTAAAACAGCACTTTTTTATTTAGATTTCTTCGTTCCACACAACCCGTTTTTAAAACTTTTTGGCACACCTGCACTACGGTTGTCGTAAATTTAAAATATATCGGTATATTTTCCCGATTTAAAAACGAAGAAAAATATAGGGCCGGTGAGCACAATGTACAACTGTCTTTACTCTACGCACATGGCTTCTTCTGGTTAGCGCTGTTGCCAATTGTTTTTTAAATTTTTAACTTGGGGAAAATTATTTTATTTTTTTTATTTGTAGATTAAAACATTTAAAACTTAGTTTATTTTATTAGCAAATGAATCTACTGATAAGCGATTAAGACGAAAATTTCCAATTGTTAAGGTTTTCAGAAATAATTGCTTTCAGTTTTGTCACTTTGATATCGTTTAGAGAAAAATCAGTCAAGTTTTGACACATATGTCATAGAAACTTTTTGGCAAAGCTCATGTTTATTTTGGAGATGCATAAAGAACTTGATATTTTTGGGTACCTCCCAGCCTAAGTTTCCAAAGCAAATCTTCTGTTTATCATTATTTATGTATAAATATAATCTATTAAATAAACTGCGCAAAAAACGATAAAATGTTTCACTTATACAGGGGATTGAGCTAAAAAGTCTTATTTATACAGGTTTACATCGAAAACATCGTAGAAATCAAATCTCATTTAATTAACCAGGTTTAAAAAGTCCCATTAACAAAGGTAATTCGATAAAGAAGTGGGACCTCATTGTAATTCTCAATAATAGAGATTTCTCACTTATCCAGTCGCCACCGAGGATCTGCCTAAACAAACTTAAACGTTATCTTGTTTTTCAGGTTATGGTAAATGCCTACATACCCTCGCTGCTCCTTCTGACCATCGCCATTTCATCAGTTCTTGCCTCAATTTGCCCAGAAAAACAGTACCTTAACGCACAACTTCAAGTTTGTATGAACTGTTCAGAGTGTTCTTATGGCTCGGTAGTACTAAGACCGTGCGAGCTACACAGAGACACACACTGTGGACCTATTAGTGCTTTAAGTGACTTATTGGTGCATAGTGGAAATCCTCACCGGCATCATCATGATAAACATCGACACGAGAAACACCGGAATAAGGAGAGGGAAAATGATTGGAGGTAAGACCAAAAACATTACAATTTTTGGAAGATCATAAATTTGTAATTCTGGGAATAATTAAATAATTTTTTTCCCAATTGGGTTTTCTTTTTTAATTTAAGACATGCAATAGGTGCACGTTTAGCAAAGTAATTGGTTAAGTATTTTTCGTGCAGATTCATGAAATTGATTCTTAGATTAGTAAATAAAAACCAAAAATGATAACACAGATCCAAAAAAAGTAGTGTGTGCTGCATATCGGACTAAGATTTTTTTTCGCTGAACACGAATCTGAAGTCAAAATTGGGGGCCAAACAGTAAAAAATGGAGAAAAGGCGCAATTTCAGATATTAACGTTTTTTTTTTAATTTAAAACGTTTACATCTTAAAAACTATAAAAGATACACAAAACTTTATATCACATAAACAATGGATTTTTACCAGACCTTTAATTTGAGTTATATAACGGTATTTTCTAAAAGCAATGTTTTTCAAGTTATAATCAAAAAACCAAATTTTCAGGATTTTTTCATGGTATACCCATGAAAAAAAAATTAAAAACATATATATATTTATATATTATATATATTATATATATATATATATTATATATTATATATATATATATATATATATATATATATATATATATATATATATTATATATATAATATATTATTTGTAATTTTAAGGGATTTGATTGATAAATAAAAAATAATTTTTACAAAAAAAACAAAAATCACATTAATAAACAAATGATTTTCCTATTTTGGACTGAAATTTTTTTGTTAAAATTACATTTTTGTTTATATCTCCGTGGTAGCCAAGGAAGTTTAAAGGTGTATGGAAGCCCAATACTGTAAAACAAAATTGTCCAGGCGTGCAGGGCAGCGGGAATAGGGGGGTTGGCCCCGCGGAGTTTGCGCAATGAATAGTAGGTCAGAGCCGGACTTCCATAATTCTTTGTTACTATCTATAAAGTTGACATCATCAAATGTCAAATTCAAGCATTCACTGTTTTTTTATTTTTTGCACAAAATTGTTGGTTATTAAACGATACTACCATAGAATATTTAAAATTATTGTGTAATATTGGATTTTATATCATCTGATATAATATGGAAAGAAGCGTTCTATTTAAATGGTCGATATTTTTGATGAGTTTTGTATTTTTACCAAAAATCTTTGTAAATAAATAAAAACAAGATTTTTTAAAATAAATTTCAAACATTGTATGATAGTTTCATGTACTTATCACCAATTTTGTGATAGAAGAAGGGCAAGATAGTGTTAATGAGTTTAATCTAATCCTAAGATTCTGGTTGTACATTAAAAAGTGAAAATTTTTATAATTGCTTTTTAGGCATATACTTTTCACTAATAACAAACATTCATGAGACAGAATAACAGTGGTTAAAAATGTTTAGTAACCTTTGGTACCTAGGTATCCATTGTAACAGTATCCGTTAAATATTATGTGTCTACAGTATGTCGAGCTTAAAAAGTTGATAATGTAAGTTTAAGAAACCACAAATCTAATTTCTTTTTAAACAAATACAGAAAAAGCAAAAAGAACTTTAGCATAAAATTGTACTTTCTTTCATTCAATTAGAGGGACCTGTATATATTAAAATTTGCCTGGTCTGCCCAGTAATTAATAATTTTGATCCTTTTAAAGAATGTACTAAATTATTAAATGAAATAAAAGTACCTAAATGTAAACCTTATTTCTTTTTAATAATCCACAGAAATACACAAACATTGTGGAAATCATCTAAAAGATAGTTAAGATTGCCTTACTTTTCTCACTGCTATTTTCTATGAAATTTTCATTATTCTATTATTCATAATTGATATATTATTATTTTTTCGGTTACCTAACGTTACGTCTCATAAGAAGCACCTAATTTAAATATAAGAAATATTTACCTAAAGTAAAAAATGCCGGGTATGTTACCCTTGGATTTGCAAAACAAAACCATACAACCTCTAATCATTTTGTTACGATATTATAAGTAACAAACAATAAACACAAAATTATAGTCACAATTTAATAAACACTAATCACTAAAATAAGAAGGTTTTTATCAATCCAAAAAACTTCTACAACCACAAAATATAGGTACTCACACAAAGCAAAACAATTGGCGCAAAGGGCACAAACCACAACGAAAATAATGAATGATGAGACGACGACGGTTGACGATACAGCGCGGATATAGTTTCATAAGCGCCGCGCGCGCTCTTGCACCAAAAACCTTAGACGACCTAAGACCATTACGGCTCTCATAAAAGTATAATGTGTTGCCTAACAACACACTGATTTATCGGTTTGTAAGTAGGGAACACATTAAATTATTTCGTGGAATTTTGTTATTGCGCAGAATCGGCGGGGCCAACTCTGACAGTTATTTTCATACTGGGCTGGACATTTTTTGATCGAATTTGGGCTTCCATACACCTTTAAACTTCCTTGGTGGTAGCACGTTGTTGCCGGTAATTGTACCTTATCAGTTTTTTGCGTTTTTTTTTTATTTTTTGCTCTTTGACCCCCAATTTTAACTTCAGATTCGTGTTAAGTGGAAAAAATACTTCAGAAAATCTTAGTCCGACACCCAGCACACACTACTTTTTTGTGGACCTGTTTAATAAAAAAATTATAAAATATTTTATTTCCAGATAAATTGAAAGTAAAACAAAGTTAAGAAATATGTCAAGAAATGATATTTAAGTAGCATATACTTCTGAGTAGTTTTAACATGTTCTTTATGCGATAATGCATTTATTGCATGCAATGATCTAGGCCTTAAGCTACGGCTACATTTGCCTTAAAGTAGTTCTGGGCTTTCACTTTGGCCTTCGCAAAAGTCAACATGCATTTTAGGAGCTAGGTACATAGCTTTTTCGGGAAACGACCCCCGAAGACGCGGAAAACGTGTTTTTAACTTTTAAGAACCAAAGAGAAACTTAACTTGCCATCTAAAAGTTACGTGACCGTAATTTCAATGTTTTAGGGTGATTTGTAACGCCCTTTTTTAAATCATAAGTGGCCTTATTGGGTCAAAGTAAAAACTTGGGAAAAAAGTTCCGCGACAGAAACAGGCTATACCTACCTTGTCGTTTTTCACTTTCAAACACTTAGATGTGCGTGTAAATTAAACTTTGCGACTTTTTGTTAATGTTTGGATAATTTTTTATGAGCTTGTATAGCCAGACGATGTAATCATCTATTTGTACCTTGGTAACCTTGGTAATTACACTACATAAGTGTTTTTACACGTCAATTTACATAATATAAGAAATGAATACAATTATTACATGTTAAAACAAATTAAAATAAAACAATCTACAAAATATATTAATTACTTAAAAATTATACTAAAATAAGAAAGACAGTACAGTTACATCACAATAAAACACAGTCATATACAATCTTTAAAATTTAATAAAACTAAAACAATTTATTTTATAAAAAGCTTTGCAGCCATGAGAGTCCTGGAGTATCATTATCTTTAAGAAAAACTAGTCAGCAATCAAAAATGAAGCCAGTGCCCAGGTATTCTTTAACGGAAAAAAGCTTTTTTTAAAGGTATTTTTATCGTGCTTTTAAAAGCTTTGTCATTTAAACTCCTAATGTGCAACGGAAGTGCATTAAAGTACGTTATACAGAAGTAATTGGTGCCACCCCTGGATCTCCCAAGTCTGTGAAAGTTATGGATTAAATCCTGATTGTTACGTGTATTATAACTGTGGACCTGCTGGTTGCTTTGATACAAGTGAATGTTCTGTTTAATAAACATGAGGCACTGAAAGATATATAAACATGGGAAAGTAAGAACGCCTAATTTGATAAAATGTTGTCTACAATCCTCCCGGTAGCCAATATTAGCAATTATGTGAATGCATCTTCTCTGCAATGAAAAAACTTTTGCAGCATGGGATGAATGTCCCCACCCAATCAGAGCATAGGACATCCTTGATGCAAACATTGCATGGTAAGCACAGAGTATGACATCCAAAGACACGCAGCGAGAAAGTCCCCTTATTAAAAACAGTGCTCTTGACAATTTTTTGCAAAGATGGTCAACATGTGCCTCCCAAGTCAGTCCTGGGTCGAGTGTAACTCCAAGAAAAACAACTTCTTCATTGGTGTCAAATGGTTTGTGGCTTTGTGACTGTCTTAGTGTGAAGTTTATGTGCTGAGATTTTTGTATGTTAAGGCACAGTTTGTTTGCAAGAAACCATTGCTGAATGTTAGCTTGTGTTTCCACAATTCCCTGGATTTGAGATGGATGATAACTATTAAGTGTAGTGGTGTCATCAGCAAATAAGATCATCTTAAGTAAATCCTGAAAGTTTGGAAGGTCATTTATAAAAATAAGAAACAATACCGGGCCCAGGACAGAGCCCTGGGGCACACCATACTTTATTGATTTCAGACTTGAGTTTTCCCCTCCAAACGCAACAAACTGGAATCGTGATGAAAGGTAGGATTTTAACAGATTTGTCATACCATTGCCAATCCTGTAATATGGCAGTTTTTCCAGCAAAATGTCGTGCCGAACACAATCGAAGGCCTTTGTTAGGTCCAAGCAAGAAGCAAAAGTATCAAGGCCATTCTCAAAACCTCTCTGAATGTGCTCGACAAGACAGTTTATTGCCAGTGATGTGGATTTTTTATTTCTAAAGCCAAACTGCCCTTGGAAAAACAATGCATTATTTTCAAAGTGATCAGTCAACTGAATTTTAATTGCCATTTCAAAAATTTTAATTAATATAGGTAACAGTGAGATAGGCCTATAATTTGAACAATCATCCACTGAACCCTTTTGTTTATAAATAGGAATAACTTTTGCGCTCTTTAGTATGTCTGGAAAGATTTCATACGTTATAGCTAAGTTTATTAATTTAATTTTTAATCGTTTTTAGTATTTTCACACTCACTCCAAAATGATCTTTACTTTTTTTGTTTTTTAAATTACTAATCAGTTTGCGAGTTTCATTAAAGGTAATGTGCCTAATGTTAAGTTCAGGACATTCTATACTTTTATTTAGATAGTCGCGGAAATTTTTATTACAGTCTGGCAGCTGATCAATGACATTCTCAGCTATAGAACAAAAATATTTACTAAACTGCTCAGCGTCAAGAGTATCGGAATAGCTGTGTCTACAAGCATGATTATTGTTTACAATTTGCCACATAGCAGCCTGTTTGTTTACTGCCGTATTTATGAAGCTGTCATGAGCAGATTTTTTCGCTTTTCGAATTTCATTTCGATATTTTGCCCTCATTACTTTTACCAAGGTATTGGGCATTAGGGTTGGGTTAACTTTGTTTAAATCTGTAGCAAAGTGCAGTTTATCGCGCATTTCCCGTAGATGATCATTAAACCATTTAATATGTCTTTTTTTATTATTATAGTCAATTTTTTTTTTACTTTTAATGGAAAACATTTTTCTATTGCTCCCTTTATAATATCAGTTAACTTGGTAAATTTATCATTTATATTAAAAAGACTATCGGAGATAAAGTGAGCCCTGAAATGGGCGCCTTACGCATATAGGCTTATAATGAAAAAAAGATAAGACACGACAAAAGTGGTTTTAAACATTGTGAATGTTTGAAAAAGGTTTAGTAAAACATTTAGGATTTTAATTAGTGACTGTTGCTTCATTAAATTTTACTTTCCTCCAATTTTATCTATTTAAAAAAGAAAATCGAAAATAACTATAACGTCAATATCCTGTTTGAATTCAGTTAATTCTAAAAAGTTATTTTAGTCAAAGATTAAAGGATCAAAAGATTTTTTATAATTAAATTTCTCACGAATGATAATGCGATTCATACATACGCGAAACCAAGACAGCAATGGAAGTACGTATAAAAGAACACTTTAAAGTCCGAGCATATCAGAACATCACAAGAAGTGATTGGACACTCAGATTATACTCAGAGAGCAGCATTGAAAAAAACACCTTCGCCGAATTTGATGATTTTTTAAATCCAGGGTTTTTTGGGTCGCTGGTTGTTGTGCTTAAGTCTTTATTTTTGACGATGTCGTTCTCAAGATAATGATTATCAAATTAATTACACCTTCGCCGATTTTGATAATTCCAAAGTCAATTTTTTCGCCAGCATTTTTTTCTCTTGAGATATTCAGCTGCAAACTTGAAAATCAAACTAACCGCATTTTCACTCTTTTTCCCCTCTTTGTCCACAAAACTGCTAGTTTTTCCAATTTTGTGCAAAAAGAAATTAAATGAAACCATTTAAATAATTAGAACTACCCTATCCTTAAAACACTGAAAGGTAGCTAATTAAGTGGGGATGAAAATATATTATATCGGCTACTTGCTGGGACCTATTTTACCAACACCTTAAATTATTTAAAATATCAAAAAAAAAAAAATAAATAAAAAAAATATACCAAACAGAACTAACCATATTTAGACATTAGGAATGTCAGGAAATCAGAAAATTTACCCTTAGCTCAAGACTTATAAACATGTGTCCATTGCCTTCATGCTATAGTGCACCTATATTTCTGTGATTACTCTTGTACGTGTAATACATTCAGTATTCACCTGAAGACGACTAGAGATACTTACCAGTTTAAACGTTGCATTTTTTAGCTAAAATAAAAACAATGGAAGTTTACAAAAACAATTTTTATTTTATTTAATTATTGGCCCCTTTTCTCAATAAAGATTAAGTACAGTGCAGAAGCACGTAGCAGTCTATTAGTACTGAACTGTAGCTGATTATAGCTACGTTCGCCTGATGTCAGCGCTGACCGTCAGAATTCTTAACTGTTTTGGAGGTTTTCCAAAATTGTCAAATTTAGAATTTATGGTCATGTCATGAGTTAATGTCATTTTTATTGTTTTTCTTAACAATACACCTAAACATTCTTGGTTAGTAAACACAAAATCAATAAACACCAAAGTGCGTGTACAATCGACGACATAATAAAATAGGCCATAAAACCCACAAGGGATAGTGTGTTTTATTTAACCTCTAACGAGACATGTAAACAGGTGCGGTGCTTAAACTAAATGTGTAATGTCTTTTACTCTATTATTACTTTCTTATAATAAATTATTGTTTATTAGGTCCTGAGTTTATTTTCGAACATGTTTCTACTCATCTTTCATATTCGTAAATAATATTCTAGTTTTTGTAGTAATATTTCAGATGTACCTAATTTCTTCTTTTAAGACTGAGGATAGGTTAAGTATATAGTGTTATTATTCCGGTTTTCAATCCATTTGGTATTAGAAAAGTGTTCACGACGTTTCGCCAATATCTTAGTTGCCATTTTCGAGCAGCTATCCAGGAGGCATCACTTGAAAATGACATATGATTTTATATATATATATATATATATATATATATATATATATATATATATATATATATATATATATATATATATATATATATATATATATATATATATATATATATATATATATAATATATATATAAATTCTGTAAAAAATTATTAGTTTGCAAATTTTTAAAAGTTCTGTGGAAAGAATCTATTATTTTCTTGCATAATCGAATCTTTTAAGTTTTGTTAAATCATTGATTTTTATTTTTTATTAATTTTGTTTTACTATATTAGTTAATAGGATAGCTGGATGTTGAGAAAATAAACATACTTCACGAAATAAAATTGTTATAAATTTAGGGAAAAAAACGGGACAAAGTCACGACCAGTTATCAATAAATTGTTGATTTTCTACCCATAATTTTTAAAATGCTTGCACTTTATGACCTACAGATCTCAGATTTATAACATATTGGTAAAAAAAATTTTTAAAACCAAAACTTAACCACTTTTATTAAAAGGGTTTTTAAATTAAATGACGTTTTTCCTGTTAATTAGGAATGAATTCTTTAGGATTGGAAAAATTTTTTTTTTAATAAGATTAAAACCTTAAGATAACAGCATCAAGATGATCTACGAAATTCCACGTATTGTATAACGGTGGTAGACTTACCACCCAAACGTATAAAACTTTTCTGAATTGTTTGGGTTTTTTTTGGGTGTTTCTTTTTTATATTTCAGGTGATCTGCCAGTCCATAGTTGTCAATAGGGCTGAGCAGGCTCAGTTTCCTATACTCCGGGACCAGGACCGAAGTGGTTCCATTTTCCATAAAATTTCAAGTCGAGTAATCCCAACAAAACATTTAAACATCAATCCGCCGCAAAACTATAGAACATATTTACAAAAGTGGTGTAATTAGGAAGATAATGCACAAATCATAAAATTATCATTTCATTGATAAAAAATTGTAATTAATATATTTGTGAATTAGGGTGTCGAATTGTAGAGGTCGGTAGGGGTGGCAAGCTGTTCTATAGAAAATTATGGCCAAATTGTCATTTCAAGTCAGACTTGATGTCCCTAAAAACAATGAAATACGTGAAAATTTGCAAATTAATTCACAGGGTTCCCCATAATAGACTACCCATTTTGATATTGAAATAAATTTTATATAAGATAAGTCCTTCCTTTTTTTATATTCTTTGGCCTTTGGGATTTGAATCAACATATTATTAATCAAGTAGGCACCTGACACAAAACGGGAAAAATTGGCAGCATCATTAGGTTTGAACACATAATTTTATGTTTAGTTGTAATTCTTATGGATTATTCAGTTTAACAACAAGTTTTTTTGCGTGAAAACATAAGAAGTAAATTAATAGAAAAAGATGAAGCGACAGAACATACCGCTAAAAATTCTAAAGTTCTGCGAGAAAGGGGATTTAATGGCTGACCCCCATTTTAAACTATTTGGGATTTAATTGGCTTTTAGGTCCCTATTTAAAGTCAAAGGTTTTGCAACTGTCCAGAAAACATCCAAGATCTTTAAGTCCGAATTCCTAAAGAGGTCCGGTGAATAGATCATGTTATAAATCATTTCTTGTCAAATCTTGAATAGTGCATTGAAGGTAATGGCACTTACGTAATTTTTAAAAGTTTGGGTAAGTCGTATGTTATAGTAAATCCCAAAGGGTGAATTGTAATTAAGTGTAATAAAATGTTAGTTTTATTAAGTTTTAACAATTTTACTGAGCAATTAAAATGGGTGGTCTATTTTGGAGAACCCTGTATTATACGTATCAAATTTTGCTTTCCTTTCCCTGGAGCTAACTTTGAGAATAACCCCACCACCAGACCATTGCATGTCCTCTGATGATAAAACATTTTGTTTAGCGTCAATTTAGCGAACAATCATTTATATTATTGCATTGTATTGCTTATTGATGTCGATTTCGTCGAATGTACCAACCAGTTTGTTTAGTTTAAATGTTAACAAAAATATAGAAGTGGGTCAAACTCCAACCCATTAGATGGTAAAGTTGGGCTACCATTTGGTTGTGAATTAAATAAATAATTTAGTTAGAAGTGTGTGTTGTGCATGTTAAGGATTTAGTTAAAAAACTACTTAATTCAATTAGTGTAGTGCGGTTCTCATGGGAAAAAATACGTAAGTTTTTTAAATTAATCTAATATAATCAATTGGTTTTTATCACTATTGTTATCAATTATAATCCAAAGGTTTTAAAATTTAACGTTTATTAAAAAACAAGAATAATTTTGTCTTGCAATTAAAAAATTAAAATGTACAGATAAATTAAGGTTTTAATATCTTTAAGAAAATTATTTAGCTTTGGATGTATTCAGTCTTTACTTTTACTTTACTAAATAAGATTCATACAGGATTAAACAAATGTAATGCTTTTATTATTTAATTAATTTGCTACCGTAGAAAAAAGTTAATTTTCGAAAGCGAAAGTAATGTCGGCGTCCCACGAGCGTAATTCGCGTAAAGAGCGTTTTAATCTCAATGATCCTATTGGTTAAAAGTTTCCCGTGTTGCTAAATTTTAGATTTTCAACCAATGCGATCGTTGGCATAAGCTATGAAAGTAAAAGTTTTGCTCCCTGGACGATAAAGTGCATTCGTTTAAAAAATCCACAAACATTTTTTTAAGTTACAAAAATAAGAACTTTATTGAATGGGCTAATGTACAGGGTGGCGCCTTTTCGATTGATTTTTAGTGTATTGCAAAAACTACAAGAGCAAAGTAAATCGGATTGCACATTCTTGAGTTGAATTTTCGAAAAAACTGCGTTTATTAAATTTTGACGATTTCGGTACACCTCTTTATCTTGGTGGTGAGTAAATATATTATTCTGCTTTATGTTTCAAAATAAAATTTCCTCATTATTAATACTACACACTTTATATTTATTTTTAAAAGAAATAGTTATTTGTGTAAGATTTAATTTTTTGCTATTATTTTTTAAAAAGTATTATCTTTATTATTTTAATAATTATTAATGTTTTTTTAATTATTATTTTTTTTCGATCCATAGACAACTGGGGTTTCATCTAGTTTTTTAAAAATATAAACGATTGGTTGCCTTCTTTCCATCTGAAAAACATTTCAACTTTTTCCCGCTCTCAATATATTATTTAATAATATTATACAGGGTGTTTCTTAAATATTGCAAAAAAATTAACGGACGAACTCCTTGAATGAAAATACAAAAAAAAGTTTCTATAAACATATGTCTCAAACTTCTTAACTTTTAAACTACAGGACGGTAAAGTTTCAAGAAAAAAAAATAAATTATTTTATTTTATAAATAATATAAAAACTAGCAGACTGTGAATCAAAGATTTTCTTGCTGAACATCCGTATCCTGCTTGTTGTCTATAACGGTGTTTATCATTTTAAAGGATTTTGCATTCGCAGAAACATTATCGGCGATTCTGCGGCAGCCTCATCCACTAAATTTATAGCTTAATTTGTTGTTGTAATCTTATAATAGATACGAAATCCGAATTAGAGGCGACCTTCACCCATCTGCCAACGGGATGAAAACTATTTTTTAACAAACATGATATGTGTATGTTACTGTGAAAGTCTGAAAATGGTTGAATGTCGACGTTCACCGGTGAATTTCAAATATTTAAAAAAAATACTGAACGAAAACTAACCAAAACTAATAACTTTGGTGCGTTCTGGTTAAAACTAATAATTTTGGTTAGTTGTGGTTAGTTGTGGTTAGTTTTGGTTAGTTGTCGTTTTTTAATTTTTGGCATTCACCGGTGAATGTCGACATTTACCAATTTCGGACTTTCACGGTAAAAGTATCCCCAATGTTTGCCTAAAAAAATCAAGGCTATGATAGTTTAGTTATCATATTTATTTTTTTTAATACCTTTACCCATCTGCTCTCTAAAAAAAATAATCTCATTCAAAAGTATAAGCCTAAAGAATATGGAGGCATTACGTGGTTTTTGGTCACAACTATTGGGTTGCATATTTATTCTTGTTATGTACCTATATTTTGTACACCTCAAAAATTTTCCCCAGGTATTCTTATTCCATACACAAAATTAATTTATCAGTTTACATCTTATTTCGTACACCAAAAACTGAGGTATGTTCCTGTCTCCACAGAATTGCGACATAGATGGAAAAGTTTACTGTTCCTATTTTAAGTGATTTATCCTGTCTACCAGAAATAAGGGCTTTTGAATTTGTCTAAATTATCCCTATAGTTTTGAGTATGGTATTTACTTACGAAACGGTGTACGAATTGATTCAATAAAACCTGGGTTGCCAGGTATGAACTGGTAAGTAGATATTGTAATTTGTACCCATCTGCTTGCCAAGTAAATTTTATACCAAAAGAAAAACAATTTTATTGCAAACCCGGTAGAAAAGGGTTGAAATGATTGCAAAAAAATGTTCGATAATCAGGGTTGACACACTTTGATTTTTTTTTTATTTTAAAATTTAAAACTTTCAAGCTTAATTATGAGTTTAAAAAAATAGATGAAAGATATTCATGCTATAAAGCAAATTAAGAATATGTCTATATACAGTATGTCCGCGGATGCGGTTAACAAGAGGACAAATGGACCAAAAATTGAAAGATACGAAAAAAAGTCATTCCTGATAAAAAATTCTGCTTGTCAAAAAAATATGAACTACCATGAGAAAAAAGATTGTTATCATACATCATCAAAAATGCAAAAACATAAAATCAAACAAGAGCAAACAGTCGTTTTTTGGCCTTTTAACGTAAAATGATAAATAAAAAACTTACTTCAAATTTATTTCCAATCTTGATTCCGAACTTACAGAAGAAAATTTGAATTTAAGAAAAATAAAAAATCAACATTTTTGCAAGTACACATTTAACATTTACATTTTTTTTACATTTTACATTTTTTATTGTATATTTATTTTTATTAATGTTTAGTAATGTAAAGGTATTATTCAAGTAAAAGTAGTAAAATGCGTACTTGTAAAAATGATTTTTAAAAATTTTTCCTAAATTTAAATTTTCTTTAGTTAGTTGTGGTTAGTTGTGGTTAGGAATCCGGTTAAGAAGTAAATTTGAAGCAAGTTTTTTATGTGTATTTTACGTTAAAAAGCCACAAAATGACTGTTTGCTCTTGTTCGATTTTATGTTTTGCATTTTTGAGACGCCCTGTATAATAAAAATCTTTTTTCTCATTGTAGTTCAAATTTTTTCGACAAGCAGAATTTTTTATCAAGAATGACTTTTTTTCGTATCTTTTTAATTTCTGGTCCATTTGTCCTCTTGTTAACAGCATTCGCGGACATAATGTATATGGAAATGAATCAGGGTGTACCAAAAAATTGTAATAATTTCTTTAATTTATTGCCATTATTCAGGCGCATATATATTATTATATATATATATATATATATATTATATATATATATATATATATAATATATATATATATATATATATATATATATATATATATATATATATATATATATATATATATATATATATATATATATATATATATATATATATATAAAACAATGCTATGCCCCACAAGCTTTATTTAATATCTTGAAGTGAAAATCTTCTCGAGTAAAACTAATTTTTTAAAAAGTGTTAATATTAAAAATAGCTTTTTGTTGAAAAAAAAGTTACTAGCAAAAAATCTATACCAAAAAGACATTTTCAAAAATACGCATTTACCTATACTTTTGTTGCAGGTTAGGTGATGACGTCAAAGGGGACAGCCCCTCCCCTGAAGCATTGGAAGTCGCCAGTTCGGAGGCGCCTTTTTCAAGTGCTGAAACGTTGATCTGGGATTGGCAAGCGGTAGCTCTGACATCAGCAGTTTTCGCCTGTATCCTGTTTTTTCTAGTTGTTACCCTGTATTCGTTGCATCAGGCTAAACAGTGGCGCAGGTTGAAAGAAAATTTTGAAGCTGGTAAGTACAAATAATTGATTGATTTTGTTACCAGTTAAAAGGATTTTTAAAACAAAAAAAAACCTTGTTTGCACAATTTTAAAAACAAATTTATTAGTATTTGGAAAATATATTTTTGCTTAGGCGAGTTAGCATAAGTATTATCCCAAGAATTATTCCTTAAGTGTACCGTTTCCTTATGAGTTGTTTTTATATTAAAACAAGTTTTTTGCTTGTTTGTTTTACTTTTTTCACCATTTAAACTGGGCAAATAAATGGTTGTAAACCCTTCAGATTTGAACATTCTACGTTTCTCTAAAGGCATTCTCCCCATGACCAGTTTTTCCGAAAAAGGCGACGATTTGTTTGAAAATGCTTCGGGCGCGAACAACTTTTGTTGGATTAAAAACACCCATAAGGTAGACTGCAGTTTACAGTTTCCCGCTCATACACATAGATAAATGATTCGTTACATATTACAGTCTTATACACTTCTATTCAAGCACCGGTATTGTATTACTTAAGCATTTATTTGCACCAAAAATTTAAAAAGAACAAACGGTTTTTGATTATTTCTCCTTTAATAGTTATTCCATCAAAACTTTTTTATTAGCTTTTATATAATCCCAAAATATTGCAAATAACTCATTTTCGATTGTGAAATATTTTTTGTCACTGTTAATATCTCTCAAAAGGTGGAACTGCCCCAGACAAAAAGTAATTCAACCAAATTGGAATAAAAAATATAAAATTAATAACTTATTTATTAAAAAAATACAAAAATAACCTTAAATGAAAAATTACTTATTTTACCCGTTGAAGAAAAATTTTTGGTCAAAATTACTTTTTCGATTATACTTTTCTTCGAAGCAAGCATTTTTGATACTTTGGCAGGTTATGTGCGATCCAACAAGAATTAAACCTTTTTCACGAATAAATGATCATGCAATATTTATGTCCGTTGGTGGAACTTGGCCTAAGGTTGCCTTAATCTTACAGTATGCCACATTAAGATCTTGCGTTATTCGTTTTTGCACAGCTTCAATGTTCTTTGAAATAACACTGGACTTTGGTCGGAGAGTGAACGGCGACCACGATTAAATTCGTCATACTAGAGTTTTACAGTGGCAAAGGATCGGGCTTTATCGCTAAAAGAGAAAGTAAGTTGATTGACGCACTACAATTTAAAAAAAATAATTATTGTCCACTGCTTTATGTTACATTACTATAGCGACCATTCAGCGACAAAGGTCTAAGCCGCCTTGCGAATCCGCTTCTCTTTAATTAATTTGTCGACCTGAAAAGAAAAACTGCATATTCTACTTGAAGGAAAAGTTACTTTTCATGGCTTGCCCTCTATTACCAGCCTCACTCCGTTCAGTTGTTAAGCACAAGCGCGCCATGAAAGTATCACTTTTCCTCCATATAAAATAATATACTATTATTAAGGCCAGGAAACAAAAATTTTACGAAGTAAATGGTATAAAAGCTACTCTACTGAACTTTGTTTTACTGATAAAAAATAAAAATCAGAAGGAATAATATTACAACAATACATATGCACACAATAAAACAATTAAAAATAAAACAAGATAAAAAATACAGATTAACAAAAAAGAAGAAAAATTGCAAAAAAAATATTAACAACAATACTAAAGTGATTATGTTTTATTTCACTCAATATTTAAAAAATTTATTATGACAAAAAATTCCATGACCTTTTTTCGGTTGTAAATAAAAAACGGAAGCATTATTGGCATTTTGGTGCTAAGTAAAAAGCTTCCGGGGTAAAATAGGCTATTTTACATCTCGACGGTAATTTCCTAAAAAGGTTTTTATGCCAGTTTTGCTTTCGGGGCTGAAAATCTGTTTTCTCCTAAAGGGAAATTAAAATATGAAAAAATATGGAAATTTTAGAATAATGTTTTTTTAAAAGGGCTTGTTCCGCAAAACCTTAAATTTGATATTCAAACAAGTTGTAAATCTCCCTTTTTTACTTAATGTTCTTTACTGAATTAATACATGCATAATTAATAAATCAAAAGGCTATTGATCATGTTTCTTAATAAATACAGGATTTTTGGGGTTTAAATATTGAATTTATTATCTCGGAGTTCAGATAAATTCCCTTGATATATAAAGTGTATTATATTGTTTCTTTTAGAATGATTTTAGTTCGCACAACTATGATTTACCAATAAAATAACGTTATAAAATAGTTTCTTTTTTAAATAAAAATATTTTTTTAAATAAACTGATATAAAAGACAAATAGGCGAAAATTGATGAAAAGTTCTGAAATTCAGAAAATCATATTTCTGCGAAATTTGAATAAAAATACTTTTAGTAAAGCTCATTTTAAAGGTTTTACATCGACTTTCTTTTGTGTGAAGCAATGCCTTATACCAACCCTCCCTATAAAACTGCTGTCAACAAAATTTTAAAGATAAAAAAAATGCTGTTTTTGGTTTTGTTTTTTAATTTGTTTTTTCTTTTATTTTGCAATACTTTTTTTAGAAGATGCCATTCGATAGAGAAATGTAAACCGCTTCAAAAAAGCTCCCTATATATTTTAAAAATGCATACATTTTGAAATAATTAGGAATTTTTAAAATAATGACAAATTTATTTAACTCTCATTTTCATTCACAGTAATTAAGTTTAGTTGATTGATATCATTTAAAAAAAATAATATCCAACCGGTTATATAAGAATTACCAAAAAATAAACATATGTATAAATTAAATATGCAACAATTATACAGGGAACAAGCCCAAAATCTAATAATTAAAAAAATATATAAATGTTTTTTATGTATGTGTAGTTATGGTTAGTAAATTGACTGAAAGAATCATAAATAGTTTTTTGGAAAGGAGTTTAATCCAACAAAACTGACTTCGTTAACCACAAAGGTTCCCTTAAGCCGGAGAACAACATTTTGAACATTTGTTATAATAAGTCTGTTTGTTATCCAGAAATAGAGTACTCTACTACAGTTTCGAAGTAGCTATCAAAGAGCTAGGCGGGGTAGAGCTCATGGCGACCCCTCAGTCCCCTAAACGATCTTCGAAAGAGTAAAATATATATTCTAATAAAATAAAAATTTTAAAACTTTTTAGCAAATCTCGAATGGCTCAAATTGAACTTGGCACGGCTTTAAGCATGGCAACTCAGTAAAAAAACATAAATTTGTAAGGAATGTAAAGAAGTTTACTTTCCTTTCTTTACAGTCGATACAAAATAGGAAGTAGAACATAGCTGGGAATGAAATCATCGAAACATTAAAAAAAAAGTAGGAAAATTATTGGGTTCCAAAATATGTAGAACATTATTTTTATAACCGCGTTAGTAATTGTTAGTACATATCCCAAGTATGTTATTGCATGCATAAAATACAAAGTAAAATGCAATTTTGATTCCCTGTCTTAAAGCAGATTTAAGTTCTAGTTTTTTTTTGAACTGGTGTCGTAACCAATTGCACTATAAATTTCATAGAGTTAATTCGATTCCACGTACTTATTTTAATTGATATCAATATTAATATTGTAGTTTATTTGTTTGGGCAAACGATGTTCCCATATTATGTTAAGGCTTATTTTTAGTGCTACATAAGGTAGACATTTACCGTATTCCTGTTACAAAGTAGGTTTCTTTAGCTATAAATTATGTTATTTTTATTTAGATATTATTTTCTGCATAAATAAAAAAATATATTTAAACAATAAACTTCTGTACTCTGCTTAATTTTTAGGTATTTACTCCGAATAATTTTTATTTTA
>JAHBCN010004576.1:89529-107800 GCA_019359885.1 Listronotus oregonensis
CTATTTTCAGATATTGCGGAAAAACTCATTTTGGGACTTTGGGGGCCAAACGAGTTCCCACGTCGGAATCGTAATAAATTTTTTTCTCGTTAAAAAGCATCCCCAAAACCCCAAAAAATTGCGCCGCAAATGAAAACTGTACAGATTTATTTACAGTTTTTGGGTTTTTTCAATTCTTCAGTTACTGGACTAAAACTGAAAGTTTCGTTAGGGAAAGTTTATGTTTTTTTTTGTTGGGAAATGTAAGAGGCAAGTTTTTTTGGTGAAAATTAAAGAAAATCTGCAGAATCCTGCACTTTATTTCCAAATTTAAAGGCTTAGGGAGGGGTACTCTTATTGAAAGGACTATAGATTAAACGTAAAAGAAAAAAAATGGAGTCTTTGCCCATACTAAGCCCGGGGGAACCCCCAGCATTAATCTGGTGAAAGATAAGATTTTTTTTAAGTAAATAATTAAAAGTATGGAAAGATTTTTTAAAAAAGGAAACTAATGGATACATGTAAAAAACCCTTAGCGATGGCATTCCTTAATATGTCAAGTTGAATTAAGTTAGTTCGTAAAAGGGAGGTTTGTTTAATTTCATATGAACGTAGGTTTAGCATTTTTTTGGTGGTTTAAAATTTTTAAAAATTTGTTGGTAATCCAAATGTCTTCTTTTTCTTTTTTTTCCCTGGGGGGCCGTCTAGATTTACTCCCAGGAAAAATACCATATTTAATATTATTAATAATTCAACTTCATATTATAAAAGGTTCCCCAAAAAACTGGGAAATTTTTAAGCTATCGAATCGCATTTTTTTAATTGTAATTAAATTTATTGTAAATTTTTACCTTCCGAATATGCGTTTTTATTTTTTTTTTTTGGGTGTTTTTTTTTTATAAATTAAACTTCACTCATTGGGGGAAGTAAAAAGAAAATTTTTTTTTTATTTTTTAAAATTATTCTTGTTTATAAATAGGATGAATATTTGGTGTAAGTGGGTAATTTATACCCTTTTTTAATGCCCACGTTATTGCTGAATCTTAAACATATTAACATTCCTGAAATGAATTATAACAAAAAAAATTAATTGCAAAAAGGGTTTTAATAACTGTGGGTTTTTAAAACTCTTCAACAGGAAAACACTTTTTTCAGTTTACAGTATTTTTTAGCCCTACTTGATGACTCTTCTTTAATGAAATAACAGAACTTTTATAAATGCTACTTTGCTTTTTCAAAAATTTTGGGTTTTTAAAAAATGGTGTTAAACGTTTGTCGTATTTAAAAATTTACTATCACCATAATGCTTCCAGCTCTTGCCCACTTAGGGTGTATTGTATTATCTTGTATTGTAGTAAGTGAAGTCCTCTGCTTAAAAAAACCCCGTTCCCACTTCGACCTATAAATCTTTTGTAGATATCCCCATTAGTTGACCCCTTTAATTGCCAAATTTTTTCGAAGTTGGAGATTTTTCCCTTTTTTTATCTTTGGGAGTAAAAAACTCCTTCTAGAATTTTAGCCTGTGGCGTTTTCATTTGCATAGTATGTTCCAAGGTTTCGCCCGTTTAAAACCCCTTGTTAGTTTTTCCATTTTTTTTAATTAATCCCTTTAAAGGGGGGAAGGGGTTGCTGACTATCCTGGGTTCTAATAGCTTTTGGATACTTAGGCTTTTAACTCTTCGCCTCTCTTTGCCCCCGAGCGTTATTCCAGTCGTCTGTGTTTTCCTCTTCCCCCTTTTTTTTGGGGTTTTAACTCACTTTGGCTAGTTGGTCCAGTTTTTGCCTTCCACTCCTTCAATCCTGACACCCACATGGGGGAACTTTGTTTTTTGGGGCCCGTTGGTTAAGAGATTGTCGGCATTCCCAGGCGCCGGGGTAAAAGGGGGGGATAAAGTTAAAGCCTTTAAGGCGGCCCGACTTTGGATAGGATGTAGATATTTGCTTCCCATAGGTCTTTTTTGGGGACATTTGGTTACACAAATATCGATTAAGCACATTTCTTTTTGGAAATGGTTTTCCCCCGGGGGGTTTTCGGGGGCTCATTTTTGACACACTGCAGGACCCCCCAAACCCCTTTTAGGTATTGCCACGGTTTCCCTTTTTAAAGGGAAATTTTTAAAGTATAATTCCTTTTAAAGCCATAATAAAAAAAACAACACAAAATGCAATTCTTATGTATCCATTTTACGGTTCATTTGAAGAACCCCCTTTTTAGCTCCTTCTCTTTAAAAAATTTAAAAGGGTGAATTTGGAACGGGGTTCATACAGGGGGGTTTTTTTTTTTCCGGGCCCTCAAATTTTTTTTTTTCTTTTAACTCTTTTTACCCTTAAGACAAAAACGTTAAACCCCAAGTTTTGTAGGAATACAAATTTTTAAAAAAATGCTAAAAAATAAAAAATTTAAAAAAAAAATTTTTTTTAAAAATAACAAAATTAAAAAATTTCCCCCCAAACAAACCCCGGGGGAAAAATTTTCCCGCGGGGGTTTAAAAAAACCGTTTTGTTTTAAAAGAAAATTATTCCAAAAGTGTGGAAAAATTTTTTTTTTAAATAGATTTAAAAAAAGCAAGTTTTTTAAAAAAACAGAATTGTTGTAAAAAAAAACCTTTTTAAAGGAAAACCCGGGGGTTTTCCTATTCCCCCTCCCCCCTTTTCCCCTACATTTTGGGGGATAAAATGACAAAGTAGTAAAAATTTTTCAGATGAAAGTAAGCACCAATGCAAATATTGATATCGATAAGATTTTTTTTTGATTCTTCGTTTATTCTAATTTCTTTTTTTTCCTTATTTTTAAAGGGCTTCAAAAAAAAAAGTTATCGATTTGGCACGTTTGTATGTTTGTGAGTTCGTATGTTCAAAATTGTTTTTGTCTGTATTTTTTTTTTAAATCTTTGGACAATCTATGAAGGCAGGTATAGTACTAAAGTATGTGTGATGAGAAAAGTTTGTTTACACGGGACAAATTTTTGGAGACTGGGAGGAGAAGGGAAAAATTCTGCGGGTAGCAGGTTCCATAATCTGAACCATCTAGGGAGGGGAAGGGGAAAAACGAAAGCGGAAAGTTGGGGGCCTCTCTAGTTAAACTGAAAAAAGGAAAAAAAGGTTGCACTACGTAATGCTCTGTTGGGGGCTGCCAGAGGGGGAAATATACGGCCAAAATCCTCAAACCGGGGGCCGTAAATATACCTGTAGAAACGACAGATCCCATACAGCTCGTCGGGGGGCAAAAAGGAGGAAGTTTTTTTGTAAGTTTGAGATCGTTAATAAGATGAGCAGCTCTTCTTTAAATGGAATCAAAATTTAAAATTGTAAAAATTCCCTTCAATTTTAAAAAAATCTAAAATCTTCATATTTTTGTTCCCGGAAATTTTAAGGGGAATTTTTTGCCAGTTGGTTATTCTCAAAAGTAACGCCGACAAGGTTAAATGACTCTTTGTTCTGCAGAATTTGATATGTAACGGATGAGCATTGGCACACTTGACTATGTTTGGAGGGAATAAACTGAAAAAGGGTTATTGTAGTTTCCCTCGTTTTCCAAAAAAATCTAAAATCTCATATATTTGTTTCCGCAGAATTTAAGAATTGTGCCAGTTGAGATTATTCTCAAAAGTAACGCCGACAAGGTTAAATGACTCTTTGTTCTGAGAATTTGATTGTAAGGATGAGCATTGGCACACTTGACTATGTTTGGAGGAATAAACTGAAAAAGGGTTATTGTAGTTTCCCTCGTTTTCCAAAAAAATCTAAAATCTCATATATTGTTTCCGCAGAATTTAAGAATTGTGCCAGTTGAGATTATTCTCAAAAGTAACGCCGACAAGGTTAAATGACTCTTTGTTCTGCAGAATTTGATATGTAACGGATGAGCATTGGCACACTTGACTATGTTTGGAGGGAATAAACTGAAAAAGGGTTATTGTAGTTTCCCTCGTTTTCCAAAAAAAATCTAAAATCTCATATATTTGTTTCCGCAGAATTTAAGAATTGTGCCAGTTGAGATTATTCTCAAAAGTAACGCCGACAAGGTTAATGACTCTTTGTTCTGTAGAATTTGATATGTAATGGATGAGCATTGGCACACTTGACTATGTTTGGAGGGAATAAACTGAAAAAGGGTTATTGTAGTTTCCCTCGTTTTCCAAAAAAAATCTAAAATCTCATATATTTGTTTCCGCAGAATTTAAGAATTGTGCCAGTTGAGATTATTCTCAAAAGTAACGCCGACAAGGTTAAATGACTCTTTGTTCTGCAGAATTTGATATGTAACGGATGAGCATTGGCACACTTGACTATGTTTGGAGGGAATAAACTGAAAAAGGGTTATTGTAGTTTCCCTCGTTTTCCAAAAAAATCTAAAATCTCATATATTTGTTTCCGCAGAATTTAAGAATTGTGCCAGTTGAGATTATTCTCAAAAGTAACGCCGACAAGGTTAAATGACTCTTTGTTCTGCAGAATTTGATATGTAACGGATGAGCATTGGCACACTTAACTATGTTTGGAGGGAATAAACTGAAAAAGGGTTATTTAGTTTTTCTCGTTTTCCAAAAAAAATATAAAATCTCATATATTTGTTTCCGCAGAATTTAAAAATTGTGCCAGTTGAGATTATTCTCAAAAGTAACGCCGACAAGGTTAATGACTCTTTGTTCTGAGAATTTGATATGTAAGGATGAGCATTGGCACGCTATGTTTGGAGGGAATAAACTAAAAAGTTATTTAGTTTCCCTCGTTTTCCAAAAAAATCTAAAATCTCATATTTTGTTTCCGCAAATTTAAGAATTGTGCCAGTTGAGATTATTCTCAAAAGTAACGCCGACAAGGTTAAATGACTCTTTGTTCCAGAATTTATATGTAACGGTGAGCATTGGCACCTTGACTATGTTTGGAGGGAATAAACTGAAAAAGGGTTATTGTAGTTTCCCTCGTTTTCCAAAAAAAATCTAAAATCTATATATTTGTTTCCGCAGAATTTAAAATTGTGCCAGTTGAGATTATTCTCAAAAGTAACCCAAAAAGGTTAAATGACTCTTTGTTCTGCAGAATTTGATATGTAACGGATGAGCATTGGCACACTTGACTATGTTTGGAGGGAATAAACTGAAAAAGGGTTATTGTAGTTTCCCTCGTTTTCCAAAAAAAAATCTAAAATCTCATATATTTGTTTCCGCAGAATTTAAGAATTGTGCCAGTTGAGATTATTCTCAAAAGTAACGCCGACAAGGTTAATGACTCTTTGTTCTGTAGATTTGATATGTAATGGATGAGCATTGGCACACTTGACTATGTTTGGAGGGAATAAACTGAAAAAGGGTTATTGTAGTTTCCCTCGTTTTCCAAAAAAAATCTAAAATCTCATATATTTGTTTCCGCAGAATTTAAGAATTGTGCCAGTTGAGATTATTCTCAAAAGTAACGCCGACAAGGTTAAATGACTCTTTGTTCTGCAGAATTTGATATGTAACGGATGAGCATTGGCACACTTGACTATGTTTGGAGGGAATAAACTGAAAAAGGGTTATTGTAGTTTCCCTCGTTTTCCAAAAAAAAATCTAAAATCTCATATATTTGTTTCCGCAGAATTTAAGAACCTAGGATCCATATCTTGTAAATACGAAGTTTGCAAAACGGTATGAACGTTGTTTTTGGTTATATAATCGCGTAGAAGATAAAATGTGTGAGCTGCTGTGCTGTCTAGATCGGTCGCGGTGGAAGGGTGTTATACCCACTCACTTTAAACCTACCTACCTACCTACCTGGTGTGCTGTCGTGGTAAAGAAACCAATACTTGTTTCTCCACTCCTTGCGGAGCACGTTTTTTCCCAAACACTTTAAAACCCCACGTAATACTCTTATTTACTCTTTAGTCTGGCGAAAGAAATTTAGAGTGAACCACACCACTGCAGTGAAAGAAAACGGTTAACAAAGCCTTGATTTTTATCGACTTTGTGGTGGTTTTTTGGTTTTAGTCGTCAGAGAAGCGCCATTTTGATGAATGTTAATTAGTTTCGATGTCATATTTATAGACCCATTCCTCCTTGCCCGTAATGTTGCCGTCGATAATATTTTGGACCAAAGAAAGCATTTGTTTACCGACATCAGTGCGATGCTCTTTTTGCAACAAATTCGGCACTCTGCCCGTCTCGTGCTCAAAACACTATACATAAAGCCACATTTTCACACTTTGATTTTAGTTGATCAACTTTAGTGGATTAATGAAAATGAAATGAAAATAACTGTGAGAAAAGATCTTTAATCAACAAGGCTTAAACAATTAAAATGAGCAACCTTTACGTTGGAGCAAGAGAAAAAAGGTTATACCAACAACCATTCCGATAAAGTTAAAAGCATTTCTGTATGGATTTTTTTCTACATAATAATAATGAACTATTAGAGCCATTATTCTAGCGCGTTTGATGATAGTATATATAGTTTTTGTTTTTTACTTTATGAAATTGGTTGTATTTGCTGTAAAGGCACAACCCTATTCCTAGGAACAAGACATTTATAGAACTAGTTAATAGTAGCTTAAAATATATTAAAACTTTTTCTTATTAAAAATAACCGCCAATTTTTAACGATTTTTAAGGGTATTTTCTGCAAGTTCTACGCGCGTTTTTAAGATGGAAATCAAGATGTGTTCTAAAATATTTGCTCACAGTTTTCATACTAAATTTAAGCGCAAAATTTGTATATGCAACGAGTAAATAGTTTTGTTATTATTTCGGGACGCCGAAATGATAACAAAAATGTGACCGTATCACACGGGCTTAACTGTACTCTACAGACGCCACTAAAAATATTAGTACTAGTTAAAAAAGAGTGTCCTACACCCTTTTTAAAGCTAGTTATCATAGACAAGATAATCCATTTAACTAGCACAGAACCATAAAACAATTTCTTCTTTCTTTTTCAGATGTGGAAGAACTTTCAGCCCGTCTTTCTCTGATGGCGGCCGCATCGACGGAGAAATGCGAATTTCTCGAAGGCAACGGTACAGGCTTTGTAAGTAATGCCACAGGGGATCCGAATTACCTCAACAACAGATGTGTTTACTTGGAACAACTGCTCAGCGGTGAGTCTAAACAAAGTCAACAAAAAATCTAAAACATGTGTTTGAAAAAGAGAAGAGTAATGGCCTTGCCATAGACAGGGGCTGAAATATGCTGTTTTGATTTAAAAACATCCTTGCTTTTTAAATGCCATAAGTAGGACTGCCATTGCAGTCGCCGGAAAAAAAATATTAAAAGACCGGATATTTAGGTAAAATTGTGTTTTTGTCCGGACACCACTTAATAACATTAAAAGAAATAATATAAAATTTTATTTTTATTTTTTATTCGTTTAAACAGCTTTTTGGTGATTTTTGTAACAATGTTCGGCAAAAATTTACAAAAATGTATAAAACTAATATTACAACAAATAAAATTTTCAAATAATTAGGTCGTTTCTACTAAAATCATATACTTTCTAGGTTTTTGAGATTTTCCTGCCAATAAAAATTGCAATTATTATTACAAAAAGAAAAAAAGCATTTCGATTTTGATAATAACTCAAAAACCATAAGAGAGAGCGGAAATTGCGAAAAAGATACTTGAAGAGAAGGAAATACCTAATAAAAAAGTCTTAACTCAAGCTCTATCTCAATTCATGGTTTATTCAGAACACTTTAAAGAATTTATTCCTGTTAAAAACTTAACTTAAGGTTACCTTTTTAACAAACACTTGTTAATTAACAAAAGTGTTTCAAACTTTCGTCTTCATTGTACAACAAAAAAATATGTTTATATAATTGTCGTATAAATGTTTGGCGTCGTGAAGCCCTTCTTATATACATACTTAACCAGATCATGGCATAAAAGTTTTGAAAAATTTAATGCTTTGTTTATAATAAATATATAACTTTGACAATATTACTCTGATTTCTCATTTTTTGTCAAAGTTATAAAATTATTATTAACAAAGGGTTAAAAAATTTTAAACTTTCATGCCGAGCGCGCAACCAAAAATGTCGCGAGGAGGCCCATTTTTAACGTTAAATTAAAAATATAAATAATGAAGATAGGAGTCTGAGAGTTGGGTCTTTTTTTATAGAAATTTCCTTCCCTTCTAGGATCTTTATTGCAATTTCCGCTATCTCTTAGTGCAGGTACACATGAGCTTAAAAGTAATCGGGACGCAAAGATTGATTTCAATCTGATAGGCAGAAATACGTTGGGAGTAATGGGGCAATGCACATGAGATAGCGATAGCTATAGCTATCCTGATGGGTATCACGGCTGACGCAGGTTTCTGTCCCTATCTAGCGTCAATTCTACCCATATTGTTATATAAATATGTATATGTATATCGGTATATATATATATATATATATATATATATATATATATATATATATATATATATATATATATATATATATATATATATATAAATATATGGTTTATAGAAAACACAGCCCTACAAAAAAAGAGTTGAAGGTCCGAAATACCACGGTATCTACGAGTATATGTTTTTGGTGTTGCTGAATCCAAATCCGGTGTCAATTTGACTCCATCAGGTTAAGGTCAAGAACATTTCAAGGTCAAATCTTCAAAATTAATCACAACCAAATTTAAAGAGTCTTTACTTATGTATTTGAGGACGCTAAATACGAATTCGTGGTCAGTTTGACTACATCAAATTTGGTTGCGATTTAATCTGGAAATGCCCTCAACCCTGACCTGATGGGGCCAAACTAATTTGGATTCATCGACCCCAAAAACATAAAGATACCATGGTCAAGTCTTTCAGACCTTTAATTTTTTTAGGGCATTTCAAGGTCAAATCGCGACCAAATTTAATGGGGTCAAACTGACAACAGATTCGTATTCAGCGACCTGAAATATATAAGTATACACTGTTCAAATTTGGTTGCAAGTAATTTTGCAGATTTGACCTTGAAATGCCCTTGACCCTGAACTGATGGAGTTAAACTAATCCGGGATTTGAATTTAGCGACTCCAAAAACATATAGATACCATGGTCGAGTCTTTCGGACGTGCCGAATTCGGCAAACGGCCGAATTAATAATTTTCGGCAAATTTCAACCTCGGTTATCGTTGGGTTTATGCTAAAATGATACATATTAAAAATTGTAGAGAATAAAAATTAATTTTTATCAAAATTAAAAAAAAACGCAAATATGGACTTTTGATATATTTTTTTAATTATTAAGCTAGATCGCTATTTACTTCAAAATCGGTTAGCCCGGGTAAAAAAACTTCCATACTAATATTTCGAAACAGATCGAATTATTACGAAAAAAAAAGTTAGGTTAGGTTCAATTAAAAAAAATCGTTGATAACTTAAAAATTTGTTTGCAATTTAAAGTTTGCAAAAATATGTTTTTGCATTTCCAGACAAAATAAGAAGATAAAAAATACAATAAAAAAAGTGCGTAATATTTTATTTACATAAAACTATACATTTTTAGGTACAGGGTGTCCCAAATTCCAGCCTTATCATTGGGATCTCGGAAACTTAAAGAGATACGAGGTCGGTTTAATTATTTAATTTAAGGCAAAGTTGCGCAATTTGATGCTGATCAAAAAGCCACCTTAAAAGTTTAAACATTTTGAATACTTTTGAACACTTTTGAAAAGACCGAATATTCGCAATTTCATTTTTATTTTTTTATCACTCTACTTGATTGGATGTCACAAAATAAATTTTACATTCCTTATGCTACTTTTCTGTTCTACAAGGCAGTGTTATTAGATTTATATACCGACGTTTCGTCTTTTTGCTGCTATCATCAACTTTGTTTTTTAAAATACGGCCCTTGATTTTTTTACAGATTTTACGAGCTCTAAGGTTCCAAAACTAATGATGTATCGCACTTATTCAAAAAATTCATAATAATGGCAAGAAAGACAGAGAATTGATTCTTGGTAAGATCTTACCAGGAAATCATTAAAATACGGTACAGCTTTGGTTTTGAAACCTTAAAAGCTTCTAAAATCGGTAATAAAAAAATCCAGGACCGTATTTAAAAAAAACAAAGTTGATGATGGCAGGTCAAAGACGAAACGTCGGTGTGTACATCTAATAACATTGTCTCGTAGAACAAAAAAAGTAGCAATAGGAATGTGAAATTTATTTTGTTATATCTAGTCAAATAAAGTCATAAAAAATAAAAATAAAATCGCGAATATTCGGTTTATTTCCAAAAGTCTTCGGAAGTATTTAAATTTTTTTAAACTTTTAAGTTGGAAATTTAACTACCTGTTTCTTTCAAGTTTTCGAGATACCAGTGATGAGGTTCGAATTTTGGACACCCTGTACATGATTTATATTTATCGATGGGTTTTATAATTTAATAATTTTCTTTATAAAAATTTATCTTGCCAAGTCACTTGCCCAAATTTCACTTTCAAAATAGTTTGCATATCAATTTCTAATTGCATTTACAACATGAAACAATTCTTATAGTATGAAAAAGATAGATTGAAATGACGGCTTGCCTATCTCATGTGCACTGAAACTCCGATAGGTATCAAAGAGATTAGATTGGAAACAATCTTTGCGTCCCGATTACTTTTAAGCTCATGTGTACCGGCACTTTGGTTTTTAAGTTATCAAAAATCGATATGGCTTATTGTATCGTTTTTTGTTAATAACAATTGCCATTTTTATTGGCAGAAAAAATCCTCAAAACGCTTTTCTCAGATTTGCATTCCGCGTCGAATGAGCTATTGCTCATATTTTTCGAAGCCTTCAAACTATTTTTCTGGTAATAAAAATATTAGAGAACTCTTTGACGACTTTTTTTGGCATCAAATCTAGACGCACGGTAACGTGCGTCTGGCCAAGTTCTTGTCTGATGCACCCAGTGTGTATATTACACAAAGGATTTCTCACCCTATCATAACTTTGTTATCGTTCCGCACAAAGGTATGAGGTTTGGTGTCTAAATTCCCATAAGTAAACTAATTAACTGTAAAAAAAAATAAAAAAGTAGTGTCAAGTTGTTTCTAAGATATTCGATTTTAAAAATTGCACGTTATAGTAATTACTGACAAACTGACTGACTCTCTCACTCACTCAATGACCCGTCAAAATTATGGGCCACTTTCTGAAAGGATAGAAACTTGACATTTCATTGTTTTTTGTTGCTATCTGAAGCTTATAGGGAAAAAATGTTTTTAACGCACGCGCAAGGTGATTTTTCTACACTTGAGTGCTTGCCAACAGCAGTCGCGTGCGGAAAAACATCACTTTACGAACATGCTAGGAAATCTACCATTGTGCATTCGTTTTATATTTATGAATTTTAGAAATATTTAAATACGTTGTTTACAAATTCTATTATTCTGGTAAATCTTATTGTCTAAGCATATTGCAGCATAAAGGGTTTTCCAATAAGAGGTGTTATTTTGTTATTCAAAGAAAAATGCTTTTTTTTTAAGATAAATCATCAAATCAATCAAAATCAAATAGAATATAATCACCCTTTACACAACACACACAGCTCCAATCACCGGTTTAAATCCCTCTGCGAACAGTTTGGAAATTTCCTTCCACAAAACCCCTTCTCTTATAAATACAAATTCCCACCGTGGGCCAGATCTCCCCTTCTTATAGATTTCTCTCTTCTCAAATTCAATAAAAACAACGATAGCCACGAGGCAATTAAAGCAGAATTCCTCAATATCGTATCCAACAAATTTACTGATTCTATCCAAATCTTCACAGATGGCTCTAAAACTGATCACCACACAGGTGCTGCTTTCCTTGTCACTTCCCCAACGGATCTTCTCACCATGACTCTTTCAAACTTCACCCATACACCAGCATATTCACCGCAGAACTTTTCGCCATAAAAACCGCTTTAGACTCCCTCAAGAATGAAAAAAAATAAAAAATCCTAATCATAACTGATTCCAAATCATCTCTAGACAGTTTAAAGAAAACTCTAACTCGTGACCTCTTACTAAGCTGCATTCAAGACCTCATTACTGAACTCACCTACAAGCACAATACAATCTCATTCATGTACGTACCAAGTCACGTGGGAATACATGGTAATGAAACTGTGGACCTACTGGCCAAGGAAACCTCCAACCTAGCAGAACAACACAGCCATTTCTACAAGCACACAGACGTGATTCCTTTAATTACCACCATCATTAAAGAAAAAGTTCAGAGCGAATGGGACTCCATCCCCACTACAAATAAACTTAGATCCATCCAAGATAATTTTTTCCTTCCTTGGCCTACATCTTTAAACAGAAGAGACTTAAGTATCTATAATAGACTTAAAATAGGTCATTGTCATCTAACCCACTCATATCTCCTAAATAATACAGACCCACCTTTATGTGATTTTTGCTCCATTCCACTAACAGTCAAACATCTTTTAATTGAATGCCCCAATTTTGCCCAGCACAGAATTTTAAATAGCCTAAAGACTGAAGAACTAAAAGACTGCTTAAACAAAAACATTGACAACATTCGAAACGTTATAAACTTTACAAAAGACATTGGCATATATAACAAAATATAATGCCAGCAGTACCCTGATTTAATACATAAAATATGCTAATTGGTGCTAAATGGCCTTAGTTGCTGACGCACCTTAATTCAAAATATCTATCTATCTATCTAAGCATATTGCAGCATAAAGGGTTTTCCAATAAGAGGTGTTATTTTGTTATTCAAAGAAAAATGCTTTTTTTTAAGATAAATGATCGTATATTTATTACATTATAAAGAGGAAGTTATGCCGTTAATAATGGAAAATAACATCAGCCAAATGACCATCACGAGCACGCCTACAGGACCATATCCTTTTCATGAAATTTTCCATAACCAAATCGCGAAGTGGCTGCCCTGTGTCCTCGATAGCCTCACGAACTCCATCTTTGAGGTCTTGAATCGACGCTGGGCTGTTGGCATAGACCTTCTCTTTCACGTGGCCCCAAAGGAAGAAGTTGCAAGGTGTTTAATCACAAGATCTTGGTGGCCAATTGTGATCACCTTTTCGAGAGATAACAGGGTCGGGAAACTTTTCCCGTAAAAAATCAATGGTTTCGTTGCTTGTGTGGCACGTAGCGCCGTCTTGTTGAAAGTAAACGTTGTCCAGATCAATACCATCCAATTCTGGACAACGTTTACTTTTAACAAGACGGCCTACCCGACACTAGAACGAAAACCATTGTTTTTTCCGGAAAATTTCCCGACCCTGTTATCTTTTGAAGAGGTGATCACAATTGACCACCAAGATCTTGTGATCCTTTGGGGCCACGTGAAGAGAGGTCTAGCCAACAGCCCAGTGTCGATTCAAGACCTCAAAGATGGAATTCGTGAGGCTATCGAGAACATAGGGCAGCCACTTTGCGATTTGGTTACGGAAAATTTCATGAAAAGGATATGGTCTGGCGTGTCGTGTAGTCATTTGGCTGATGTATTTTCCATTATTAAGGCATACCTTCCTCTTTATAATGTTATAAATATCCGATCATTTATCTTAAGATATGGCATTTTTCTTTAAATATTAAAATAACACCTCTTATTGGAAAACCCTTTATTTTAAAATGTAAAAATAGTGAATATAATTGCGCGCAAAAAAATGCCCCAGAAACTTTCAAGGTAGTTCACTCGCGGTATTCGTACACAAAAGTATCGCCTTATAGTAAGTAAAGCCCAGTCCGTCCATAATTCAAACCTTCAATCTCGTCTCTTCCATGCTATCCGCTCCGAACTCGCTCATCTCTCTCTAACAAAAATTGATTGTTGAATGGGCCGGGACTAGTACCAGGACGGATCATTATATTTTTTCTATTTTAGTTTAATTCGTAATGCAGTATTTTGAATGGACCTCAAATTTAGCGCTATTCCAAATAAGACCGAATACAGTTTACCAAAAGTTAGAGATTCTCAATGCTTGAAAACATTATTTTTGTAGAAGAATGTACACACAACACCTGAGGTCTGTTTGTTATTTAGTTATATTTTACACTATTTTACACTTTTTTGGACCCACTTTTTCCTAAAATTCACCTTCCATAAGGGCGATTACATAAAAAAAATTAAAATAGTGTACACTATTTCCTATTAACAAACACACCTAGTAAACTTACAAAAATCAATATTCTTTTTATCAAAATGGTCAAAAAATTTAGGGTTTTTTAAATTTTCTAATACTCTGATTTATATTGCATTAGTTTTTAATAAATATGGTAAAAACCGTTTTTGATATATTTCAAAATGAATGTTCATACAGATATCGACAATATTAATTTTGCACAATTTGATTGTTAATACAGGGTGGCCGGCCATATTTTGACCCATTTTAATCGAGAATAACTTTGGAAAAAATAAAGGTATCAAGATGGGGTTTTTTGAAAGATGCACTTATATTTTTTTAAAAAGTTTATTCTCGTCCCTTTCCCGTTTTTTATTGTGACATTCCATTAGCTCAAAAACAAAATGGCCGATTTTCCTTTTGGGACAACTATGTTTTTTTAAATGGAACCCCCCTGTATATGTTTCTATATTTTCAAAATTTAATCTTTCCCCTTTAAAAAAATGTAACACAAGCTATGGTTATCTCAAAAAACAACGTATTTTTGACCTTCAAAAAAATTGACTGCATGTCGCCCAAAAAATATTATTTAACAATTAAAATTTGCTTCATATGTTAAAAAAAAAAGGATCGCCAAAGGTTTGGTTATTCAAAAAATAATACTTACTATAAGGTTACATTACTTTTTAAAAAAACTACTGTAAATGTTGAAAATGCCTTCCGCCGACTTCGACGCACTTTTTTAAAATTCGAAAAAAACTTATTAAAACTATTAAAAAAAATTCTTCGGGAATATTTTCTATTATGTTTCGGATATTAATTTTTAATTGCTCTAAATTTTGGGGAAGTGGATTTCCCTCTCTTTCACATACCCCCACAAAAAAAAAATCTGGAACAGTCAAACCCTGGGGGGAAAGGTGGCCGGGGAAATGGAGCCCCCTCTTCCAATCCCCCGGGTTTTCCCAAAAACGTTGGTCAGTGAATCCTTGGTAATGTTAGCATAATGTGGTGTAGCGCCATCTTGTTGAAAATAGACGAAATTCAATAGATTTTCTTCTTGAAATTGGGGATAAAAAAATATTTCCAGCATATCAACGTAAGCCCAAGAGGTTACAGTTGGTTCATAAAAAAAAAATGGCCCAAAAATTTTTTTGCTTTGACATACCACACCAAAAACTTGACTTTTGGCGAATCTCTAACGTGTTCGTTATATTGTGGGAAAATTTTCTGTTGCCCAAAACCTGCAGTTATGCGTTTTTTATTTTTCCATTGAGGTGAAATGTGGCTTCGTCTGACATTATTAGTCTACCCAAAAAAATGTATATTGTTCCTTACAAAATTTTTTGAATTCTCTGGAAAAATTCCACCCTTTGTGGAAAATCAGTTTCTTTTATTTCTTGTAACATTTGAATTTTGTATGGTTTTTAATTTAAGTTTTTTTTCATGATTTCTTGTACTGTAGTTTTAGGAATATGGACTAAACGAGTTTTTTCTTGTTGACAATTTGGATCTTCCTGAGTTATCTCCAGAATTTGTAACGTTTTATTTAGCAAATTCTCATTGTTTACTAATTTTTTTTTACGGGCTAAAGATCCTGTACTCCAAAATTTTTTTCTGTCCCAAAGTTTTTAAATTCAATTTTTGTGGGTGGAGCTTTATTAAACATTTTTCTAAATCTTCGCTGGGTTTCTTTTACTGATTTGGTTTCGGCAAACATAATAACACATTTTCCTTTTTCGCTTAACGAGAACATTTGCGCTTCTAATGGCCTTTTCATCAAAATTTTTTTTTGTGCGCATGCGTCAGTATCAGTCTTTTTTTTCGTACTTTTTTTTGTAAACAAGCATGTTAAAATCTGTAAACACATAATTAAAAAAAAAAAAAATACTAAAGAAAGTTTAGTTATTGAAGAAAAGAAATACGAAAATAAAAAAAAAAGTGCCTTAATTAGCAAATAATTTTTTTTAATCGATTATTATTTTTATCAGTACGAAAAGGAACGACGAAGCGGTGTTGTTTTTGGAGTATATCTATAAACCCATTTAATTATAATACATATTATTTTATATAACAATATAACAATTGTATATATGTGGTAGGCCTAATTAGAATAAAATTATAAAAACTTTTTGTATAGAAAGGGTAATGATGCCTAACCTCCTCAGCTCACTTTTTTTTCCTTTTTTAAAACGTCCATGACATTTAAGTTTCCCTTTTAATTGCGTACAATTATGGGCTTAAACCCTTTAAAAATCAGTGAAGCACCATCAACGATTTTTTCCCAAATAAATGATTTAATTGGGGAGATAATACTGCATTCCCCGCCATTGTCGATCAAAACAGTACGAAACTTTTTAATTGCCGCCATTTTAACATGGCGACTGCGCTTTCCCTTTCCCTGATGAAAAAGGGCCCATTAAAATAACTTGTCAAAAATGACCAACAATGGCTGACAAAAGGGGTTGTTGCTGTTATGGAAACGAGATAACTTTGTTTCCACAGGCGACTTTTTAAAAAAAACCTTTTAAAATAATATTCCTATTCGACATACAGTCAATTCTTTGGAAGGGCAATAAATGCGTTATTTTTAAGATAACCATAGCTTGTGTTACATTTTTTTTAAAAGGGGGAAAAAATTAAATTTTAAAAATATTGAAACATATACAGGGTGTTCCATTTAAAAAAAACAACGGAAAATCGGGCCCTTTTGTTTTTTAGCTAATGGAATGTCACATAAAAATGGTAAAGATACGGGAAAAAAACTTTAAAGAAATATAAGTATATTTGCGAAAACCGCCCTCTTGATATCTTTATTTGTTCAAAAGTTATTAGCGATCAAAATGGGTCAAAATATGGACGGCCACCCTGTATCTCGCATCACAGACAATAATTTTTTTTTGTCAATTATATAAAAGATACTTTTATTAACCCTATATATCAATTTCATTTATTCCTTAATAAAAGCCGTATTACGAGTGAACTCCCTTAAATTATAAAAACACTTAAAGGTTTTTTGTTTTACCCGATTTAAACTTCTTTTTATATAAATTAGTAAAATATGAAGTCGATTACTTTTCTTAATTTTTTTCCATTAGGATTAACAATCAAATATCTTCTAATTAAGTCAAAACGCTATCCTTAATTGAGCTTTTTTACAACTACCAAGATGTTCAGTTTCTAAGAAACGATAAACGAATGTTGCTTTAAGACAAAAGCAAAAAATATTAACCATGTGTTAGAAAAATAATAGCAGATGATGTTTTGATATGGTGCACTGATTATGATTTTTTTTATTTCACGGGGGATGAAATTTGGGTATACCACAGGGTTGGAGTAACAGAAAAAAGAAACTATCGTAATTTTTAGATTTATTTTCTGTTTAACAAAACTAGCATTTCTATTTTACTATTTTTTTAACCGACTTGAAAAAAGGGAGAAAATCAATTCGATACATATGTACGGGTTGTCTAAATAAGAAAGGACGCCGGCTGTATTTCGAAAACTATTTATTGCACAGCGTTGGGAAAAATATTTTTAGTAAAAGTATGTAACGGTAAATTCAAAAACCTATTATATCTCCAAAATTAGCTAATATTAGGTACCATTTTGATAACATTAGCTAAAACTCTAACCAATTCTGCATTAGTTGGTTCAGGATCTTTTGTCATATTTTCAATAATAAGCGTGGGGGAAGATGATAAATAAATAAATAATGCAACTTTTAAATAGCTCCATCTCCCACATCTTTTATCGAAAGTCGTTTAAGTGGATACTCGTTTTACAGAAAATTTAAAGCTCTTTTAAATGCCGGTGTCGGCTGGTTAGTAGTTTACCAACTAGAGGGCGATGCTTAAGGAAAACTGGGAGTTTCGAGATTTTGTCGAAAAAGTTAAATACGATAATATGATTTTTTATTGTAGGTTTAGAAGAGGAAAAAAGTACCTACACCTAAGCAAAAACCACGTTTTGATGAGTTATTTCAAAGCAACCTATTTTTTAAATAGTAAATAATAATAACAATTAATCACAGTTCCTGTTTGACCTCCGATCAGTGAAGTGCTCGCGATAAAAAACTACATAGTTTTTTTTCCGGGAAGGGGGCTAGAGGTGCTGTATCAACGGGTTTTTCCATCGGGGATCAAGGAAAACTCAACCAAACGATGGAGTCCTTCTTCTGGGGCTAAGCGCTGTGAACGAAAAATTCCTATACCAAAGAATATAAAC
>JAHBCN010004576.1:107817-153936 GCA_019359885.1 Listronotus oregonensis
ATAAAATTGAACTTCGTACTTTGTTTCAGTACAAAATATAAACTAATATAAAGGTACCAACTATACTATGTAGGTACATAATAATTTTTTAAAACTTGTTTAAACAGACTTTTTATTTAACTTTTCTTTTTTTTATTTTTACTATTGTTGAAAAAAAATACATTTTTCTAATTTTAAAAAACTTTTTATTTAAGTTTAGTGTCACAATAATTTGAAGGCGCCACTGTCTGATTGCCAATTATTATGATTTAAATCGTTTTGAGAATTTTTAAAAGATTTACACAGTCTTTATGATATTTTATTTTAATTTCGCAATTTAAAATATCATTTGATTATCACTTGAAAACGGTTGGGGATACATCACTGACCGAAACGTTGTGTAACAATTAATAAATAAAGACAATGGAAGTCCAAGATTCTAGTGTTATTGAAATACACAATTATCTTACAAATAATTCGCTTCATTGTTTTAAAAAATTCTAAATACATACAACACACTTTAAATTTCGACAACCCCCACTACTAATGTATTACTACGCAAGCATCCGCATGCGGGGCAAAGGGGGTCCCGAAAAAAACTTTTTTACGTCAAAAAAAAAAATCGCTGTTGCCAAACGATAAGCTCTGGGAAAAAATTTTTTTTTTTTTAAAAAAACTTTTGGATTAGTTATATTTTCTTCGCTGCATGTATGAAAATATTTTCAAAAATAAAAACGTTTATCTATTGGTGAAAATTTCAATACAAAAAATATATATTTTCAGTTTATCTGATTTTTAAAAGAATGAAAGTGCAAATTGTGCCCAAACAGTTTATAAGGTTAAAAGCGCTACAGTGTGAGCTTTAATTTGAAACAAAAAAATTTCTGGTGTCTTTGATAGTTTTAAAGTTATGGCGGTGGAAACGAAAAAAAATATATTTTTTTTAAATTTAAAAAAAAATCACTTTTTATTAATTTAAAAAGTTCGAGACCATAAAAAAATGTCGTAAAATACGATTTCATGTGCTCGGTGACATACTCAAAGGAACCTAATTGGTTTGACCTGGTTCTACGCCAAAAAAAAAAACGACACGATAGACTCACGAAATCACTCCGCTATTAATTGTTTTTCCCAGAAAACTCATTTCGTGGCTAGACTGGAACGGGTGTTGGTAACATGTCCCCTTCAATGGGGATTTTTACAGAATTTCTTATTAAAAGTGCAAAAGTGGAAACACTCAACTTTCCACTTTTGCACTTTACCTTTCCTGGAATAGGTAGACTATAAACATGCTACTTTCGCCTCCAAATTTGTAAGTCTTGTGTTAGTAAACTACCCTTAGACCTACTCTACAAGGCCATCCGGGTCATATATGTGACTTTTCCAGCAATAAAAACAATGAAATAGCCGTCTTAAATTAAAAGAAAAGAAATACGACATAATATAAACATTTCATCATGTCCACTCTATGTATTGGGTTGTTTTTAAACCCACCTTTTTTTTTCCTTTGTTGGTACGTTTTAATAAAAATGAGTGCGTATGTATTTTTAGTAACAATAGATTTAGTTTAATTACGTGTTTTACAAAGTAGTGAATGTCTAACTTAAATCTCAATGGCATGTTTCTTACAAAAATGAAGTTAATTACGTTTTTAGTAAAAATGAAGACAAAATCATTTTTATTGAGACGTATCGAAAAACATGAGAAGCTTTCTAAACGAAAAAAACATAAATTTATTACGAAATAATGACAGATAATATAATATTATTTTACTGCCCTAAAGAAGTAGAGCACACTGTTAGGAAGTGGTGAAGTGGTAGTAAAACTATCGTTAATATGTAATATAGAAAAAAATAACAATACTTTTAATATTAAATCGTTACCACGTGTTCGATAATTAATTAAAATTAAACAATTAAAATTAAATCACGTTCGTATCGCTAGACATAAATAATAATCATTGAAATTTTGCGACCCACCAACGCATAATACATCAAATTGTTTTTCTATGAATGAATTCATGTTAATTGGTTTATGAACGCACATTATTTTTTAATTAGTAAAAGGGCACCATAATTTTTATAGACATCATCGTTTGCAATATGTAGCTAAATATGTACCGAGGTATGTCTGTACCAGGGTACCATCTGCAAGTGATGAAGGTGTTACAATATCAAATATGCTGCTTATAATTCAAAATACAACAGCCAGCAAGCAATATTGCGTTTATTTATTCATAAGTTTTAATAGAAGCCATAATAAATTAGGATTATAAATTTAAAGTTTAGATTCGAATATACAGGGTCATCCAACGAGGACTGAATAAGCCCTAATTGTGGCTTCTTCGTTAAAAAAAATGTGAACTAGGGACCTTCTGAATTTTTTCTCGCAAAATTTGTAAGGATGCTTAAGAAGATGATTTAAATTAAAACAAAAAAAATACGACTTAAAATGAATTTTTCTTAAAGGGACACCTTATTTATTGGTTCGTTTTTGAAAGTGTCTCCTTTCTTTTTCAATAAAAGTGGTTTCGTTGTCATTTTTTGTAGCAAGAGAATCAATTTATTTTATATAAGTGTGATTTAATTTAAATACAGAAAAAGGTAATAATAATTACCAATATTTTGTCGCGTTTATTACTACATTTAATACATTAATACATATTGATAAAAGTAAAATATAAAATTAAAGTAATTTTGATGGTAATAAAAATAATTCAAAAAACATTTTTAAACGATTTTAAAAAAAGTTGTTAACCAAATAAACACGTATGTAAGTAATATTATTGGAACTACCAACGAACTCAAGGACTCAAGGACTAGAATTAACGCAACGACAGGTTGTAGGGAGGGTGTTTGGTATAGTGATCTGGTTGTTTTGTTTTGTGTTAATATAGGCAACATCGATTTAAATATAAATATTTATGGAAATAACAGTTCTAAGATCCGATTACACCGGCAACAAGGTTGATTTGGACAGTTGCTGTATTTGTTTGATAAAAAATTATATTAAATCAGGTATTGGACGGCATCTTGGTGTCATTTTATCTCTTTTCTATCGATTTATAAAAATGTTATTTATGGTGCAATGCCACAAACATTGAAAAAGTTAATATTTCCGAAGTGATGTTATTCAGTGTGTTTAATCAACGTTGCCGGAGCAGTATGTTTACAAGAACTCTTCCTCCTCTTCTCTTTGATTATATTAATGCCAAACAAGGTTTGTTTACTTTATTTCTAGAATTAAATTCGTTGGCAATTGCAATATATTTGAACATAATAATCTATTAGGGCTTCCAGACAAGTATACAAAAAATTTGTAGGTGTATGTATGTATGTTTGTATGCTGGGTGATTCATGAGGAAATGTCAATACTTCGGGTCCGTAGTCAGGGTCCAAAAATAAACATAAAAATCTATGCAAATATGGGTCCGCAAGGCCTTCGTTTTCGAAATACAGGGTGTAAAGTTTGTGTGCTACACCTTGCTCCCAATTTCGACATTATTATGTCGGGAACAGTAAAACAATCGGCAACGGTGATGCGATTTTCAGAATATAATGTGAGTTTTTGATCATCGATATCAACTAATGATACAGAACGGACTCACAGTATAAAATAAAATACTTTACGATACCGCTCGGTAGTACTTGTTACAGTTACTCGTTAAGACATTCTTGACTCGGTTCCTAGCGCCGCCTCGTCCATAATGCCTAACTCGTACTGTAACAAGTAATCCACCGGACTTATCACGTAAGTTACTATTTTTATATACACTAAATTAACCAACAAAAACGAAATCAAAAGTAGTTGCGAACAATACGAAACAATTATTTTTGAGGTCGGTGCCCGCAAAACCATTGAATATCAAAAAAAAAACAATGGCTTTGCTGACAACATAATTTTGAGCTAATTTTTTTAAAGTCGATTTAATATTTTTAAATAACATTGTATTATTTAAACGTATCAAAAAAATGAACCAAAAAATAAGGTGTCCCTTTAAGAGAATGATATTTTTATGTCGTATCTCTTTTGGTTCAATTTAAATCATTTTCTTGGGATTCTACAAAAAAAAATCCAGGATGGCTGTTTCATATTTTCTTTTTAAGTCTGATAAAAGTAAGAAATTTGGCTCTGTTTACTTGTCAGTAAAAAACCCTGTATATAGAGTTAAGTTTACTTCTTAATAATTTAGGAGTTACCTCGTATATTATTAAAGTTAGAATACCATATAAAATATAAATAACATTACAAATTTATTTTTCTATAGATTTATGAAAAATATATAAAATATATTCACAATTGTGACTTCAGTTTCAACTCACAGAGTCATTTTTAAACACATTTTTCTTACAGTCCGTAAGAAAAATTTGTTTGAATATGACTCTGTGAGTTGAAACTGCAGTCACAATTGTGAATATATTTTAGTGGTAAAAAACATAGTAGTTTTATTTATCAGTATTCTTTGCTATAGATTTATTCTTATTTTTTAAACTTAAGAGCTAAAAGCACAAGTAATTAAACTTACAATTAATCTCAAATATATTATAGCTTGGCCCTCTAAAGAAATATTGCAAATAAATTGTTTTCCTTCTTGACTCCTTTCATAAGAAAAGGAATTGTAACATCAAACCTGTGCCCTTTATAATGGACCTATAAAGCGTATCATTTGCGCATTAAAGACTGGTGCTAAAATTTAAGGGTGTTTGTGTGTACTTAGTATGCACTTGACATTATTTACAAAAGTAGGTCATTGAATTCTGTCACCTGAGCAGTGGGCAACCCGGGCCAAACATCTTGTACATGTAGGGCATTTTAATATTTAGGTTAGTTTACTTACTTTTAATTGCCAAAATTAACTTTTTATTAGCTGCGGACAATACCAAATAGTCCAGTAAATGAAGGGACAGAGCTGTAAATAAATCTGTACAGATTTCCCTTGTGGCGACATTCTTAGGTCTTCGGGATGCTTTCGAGCGAAAAAAAGTTTATCAACATTAACAGGTGGGAAACGGCTGAATCTGCCAAAATATGCGAATTAAAGAATTTTTGTTCAGACAAAAATTAAGGTCGCTTTGTAATCTATAAAAACGGTTCTTATAATTTTTTTCAAAAAATTTATAGTTTTTGAGATAACGGAACCCAAAAGTCCTCTCATTTCAGCTGCCGCTCTACCGCTAGAATGCCGCTATCTTCATGGATTCACTTATAAGCGGGCGGACGAATTGTTCCATTACTCATCATTCAAAGTTCATCGGAATGAGAAAACCGGTAATCATTGCATATGACTTTGATTCCATTCTAATTTTTCTAGAATAATAAAAAAAGCGGTCAAAGTTTTTTTTTCACAATATTTTGAGAGTATTTCATTAATTTATTAATATTTTTTGAAAAAATGGTTTGTTATTAACATTTTTTTTATAATCAGATCTTAGCAAATGTTTAATGATCCCAAAAAATGTCCACACCTGTTTTGCTCAACTGCATTTTTTAGCCGTTTCCGGAGTTCTAGAAAATCTGTATGTTATGGATTTTTCGACGGCCGTTTTTGCGAAAAATATTGATGTTGCGAAAAAAACGGTAACAACCATTTTTGTAGATTTTGAGGTGATCTTTATTTTTTGTAAAAACAAAAATTCTCTAATTTGCATATTTTGGCAGATATTCGCGGGAAACTCATTTTTGGGACTTTGGGGGCCATTTTCAACGAGTTCCCACGTCGGAATCGTGATAAACTTTTTCTCGTTCAAAAGCATCCGCAAAGACCTAAAAATTGCGCCGCAAATGAAAACTGTACAGATTTATTTACAGCTTTGGGTGTTTTCAATTCTTCAGTTACTGGACTAAAACTGAAAGTTTCGTGCTATGTATTTTTTTTGTTAGGAATGTAAGAGGCAAGTGTTTTTGGTGAGAATAAAGAAAATCTGCAGAATCCTGCACTTTATTTCCTAATTAGGCTTAGGGAGGGGTACTCTTATTCGCAGGACTATAGATTAAACGTAAAAGAGAAAAAAAATGGAGTCTTTGCCCATACTAAGCCCTGGGGAACTCCAGCATTAATCTGGTGAAAGATAAGAGTTTTTTTTAAGTCACATAGATTAATAACTATGGAAAGATATTGTAAAAAGGATAACTAATGAGATACATGTAGAAATCCCTTAGCGATGGCATTCCTTAATATGTCAAGTTGAATTAAGTTAGTTCGTAAAAGTGAGGATAGTTTAATTTCATATGAACGTAGGTTTAGCATTTTTTTGTAAGGTGGCTTAAATTTAATAATTTGTTGGTAATACCAAATGTCTTCTTTTTCTTCTTTTTCCCTGGGGGCCGTCTAGATTTACTACCGGAGGCAAAATACCATATTTAATATTATTAATAATTCAACTTCATATTATAAAAGGTGTGCCAAAAAACTGGACAAATTTAAGCTATCGAATCGCATTTTTTTTAATTGTAATTAAATTTATTGTCAAATTTACCTTCCGAATATGCGTTTTTACTTTTTATGCTTTGGGTGTGTTGTGTTTTATAAATTAAACTTCACTCATTGCAGAGAGTAAAAAGCAAAATTTGCTTTATTTTGGTAATTATTCTTGTTTATAAATAGGATGAATATTTGGTGTAAGTGGGTAATTTATAGCCTTTTAACTGCCCACGTTATTGCTGAATCTTAAACATATTAACATTCCTGAAATGAATTATAACACAAAATTCAATTGCGAAAGGAGTTTTAATAACTGTGGGTAGTAAATACTCTTCAACAGGAAAACACTTTTGTCAGTTTACAGTATTTTATAGCCCTACTTGATGACTCTTCTTTAATGAAATAACAGAACTTTTATAAATGCTACTTTGCATTTACACAAATTTGGTTTTTAAAGTGGTGTTAAACGTTTGTCGTATTTATAAGTTTACTATCACCATAATGCTTCCAGCTCTTGCCCACTTACGTGCTGTATTTTATTATGTTGTATTGTAGTATCGACCTATGCAGATCTTTTGTAGATATCCTGCATTAGTTGATCCTTTCAATTGCCAAACTTTTTGCGAAGTTGGAGATGTTTCAAGGACAAGTTTCTTTTTATATTTTGGAGTCAAGAAAGCTCCTTCTAGATATTTTTTTTCAATCTTTTTGGATTAATACCTTAGAGGGCCGTGTCCTGTCAGGAAGTTGCTGACTATCCTGGGTTCTAATAGCTTGTTGGTATACTTAGGCGATTGAATCTTCTCGCCTGTCTTTGACCTGAAGCGTTATTCCAGTGCGTCTGTGTTTTCCTCTTCTCCAATTTTGTGAGTTTTCCAGCTCACTTTGGCTAGTTGGTCGGCAATTTCATTGCCTTCCACTCCTTCAGATCCTGACACCCACATGAGAGTAACTTTGTTGTTTGGGCCCGTTGGTTAAGAGATTGTCGGCATTCCCAGGCGCGCCTTGAGTCAAAGCAGTATGAAGTTAAAGCCTTTAAGGCGGTCTGACTGTCGGATATGATGTAGATATTTGCTTCCCATAGGTCTTTCTTGGCACATTTGGTTACACAGATATCGATTAAGCACATTTCTGCTTGGAAGATGGTACGAGTTTTTTCTAGGGGTTTTGCGAGTCTACATTTCTGACACACTGCAGGACACCTGTCAACTCTTTGTAGGTATTGCCACGGCTTCGGCTTTAAAAATTTAACAGTATAATTCCTTCCCTTAAAGCCATAATAAATAAAGCAACACAAAATGCAATTCTTATGTATCCATTTTACGGTTCATTTGAAGAAGCCATTTGTTAGCTCCTTCATCTCTTCAAAATTATAAGGGATGAATTTGGAACTGGTTGCATACAGAGGTATTCTTTTTTCCTGGTTACCTCAAATTATTTAAGTTTTTCATTAATTAACTGCTTTTTATTTCCCTTGAGACACCCACGAAATGTTAGTACTTAGGCACCGAGCATTTTTGTATGGACTATCACATAATTTTAAAAAATGACAATAAAAAATATATTTTTTAGCATCTAGTATTTTTAAATAACTAGATAAGTGGCCGTAAAAAAGTTTGCAACAAACAACTACCGGAAAAGTTAAATTTTAACTCCGCAAGATTTAAATAGCCAGTATTTGTTTTCTAAACGAAAATTATATCCGGAATACGTAAGTAGAATCAATGAGCTTTAAATAGATTAAAACAAATTGCGATGTTTCTTTAAAAGTTACAGAGATTCAATTCGTAATAAAAAAACAAACTTCTTTAAGAAAAACAAGCATTTTCTATTACTACTATTTCACTACATCTTTTGCGATAAAATGACAAAGTCAGTAAAGGATTTTACAGATGTAAGTAAGCACCAATGCAAATATTGATATCGATAAGATTTTTTTGATTCTTCGTTTCTTCTAATTTAGTTTTTTTTTGCCTTATTTTTAAACGACTTCAAAAAAAGAAAGTTATCGATTTGGCACGTTTGTATGTTTGTGTGTTCGTATGTTCGAATGTTCGTATGCTCGTATGTTTGTCTGTATTATTTTTTTAATCTTTGGACAATATACGAAGGCTGAGGATAGTACTAAAGTAAGTGTGATGAGAGAAAGTTTGTTTACACGGGACTTAAATATTTGGAGACTGGGAGGAGAAGGGAAAAATTCTGCGGGTAGCAGGTTCCATAGTCTGAACCATCTAGGGATGAAGGAACAACGAAAGCGGAAAGTTCGGGGCCTCTCTAGTTAAACTGTAAAAGGATGCAAAAAAATTGCACTACGTATTGCTCTGTTGGGAGCTGCCAGAGGAGGAAATATACTGGCCAACTCCTCTAAACCGAAGCCGTAAATATACCTGTAGAAGAGCGACAGATCCCATACAGCTCGTCGGTGGGCAAGAGGAGGAAGCTTTTCGGTAAGTTTGAGATCGTTAATAAGATGAGCAGCTCTCCTTTAAATGGAATCAAGAATGTTAAAATTTGTAGGAAACGCCATTCCCCTGAGATGAGAACAATATTCTAAAGAGGGTCTGATTTGGGATACATACAGAGTATACAGATTGGAAGAAGAGACATATTTTCTGGCTCGAAAGAGGAATCCAAGCTTTTTTAAAACTGCTGAGGTTATGGATGTAATGTGTTTGTGCCAGTTGAGATTATTCTCAAAAGTAACGCCGACAAGGTTAAATGACTCTTTGTTCTGCAGAATTTGATATGTAACGGAAAAAAAATCTAAAATCTCATATATTTGTTTCCGCAGAATTTAAGAATACTAAAGAAAATGATTTGGATTGAAACAAAAATTGTTTTTTTTTTTAATGTGACACCCTATTTATTAATTATAGAAAAATGTCAGTAGGACCCATATCTTGTAAATACGAAGTTTGCGAAACGGTATGAACGTTGTTTTTGGTTAAATAATCACGTAGAAGATAAAATGTGTGAGCTGGGTGTGCTGTCTAGATCGGTCGCGGTTAAAGGGTTTTATACCCACTCACTTTAAACCTACCTACCTACCTACCTGGTATGCTGTCGTGGTAAAGAAACCAATACTTGTTTCTCCACTCCTTGCGGAGCACGTTTTTTCTCAAACACTTTAAAACGCCCACGTAATACTCCTTATTTACTCTTTAGTCTGGCGAAAGAAATTTAGAGTGAACCACACCACTGCAGTGAAAGAAAACGGTTAACAAAGCCTTGATTTTTGATCGACTTTGTCGTGGTTTTTTGGTTTTTGAGTCGTCAGAGAAGCGCCATTTTGATGAATGTTAATTAGTTTCGATGTCATATTTATAGACCCATTCCTCCTTGCCCGTAATGTTGCCGTCGATAATATTTTGGACCAAAGAAAGCATTTGTTTACCGACATCAGTGCGATGCTGTTTTTGCAACAAATTCGGCACTCTGCATAAGCCGTGCTTTAACTCGTCTCGTGCTCAAAACACTATACATAAAGCCACATTTTCACACTTTGATTTTAGTTGATCAACTTTAGTGGAGTAATGAAAATGAAATGAAAATAACTGTGAGAAAAGATCTTTTAATCAACAAAGCTTAAACAATTAAAATGAGCAACCTTTACGTTGGAGCAACAGAAAAAAGGTTATACAAACAACCATTCCGATAAAGTTAAAAACATTTCTGTATGGATTTTTTTCTACATAATAATAATGAACTATTAGAGCCATTATTCTAGCGCGTTTGATGATAGTATATATAGTTTTTGTTTTTTACTTTATGAAAGTTGGTTGTATTTGCGCTAAAGGCACAACCCTATTCCTAGGAACAAGACATTTATAGAACTAGTTAATAGTAGCTTAAGATATATTAAAACTTTTTCTTATTAAAAATAACCGCCAATTTTGTACGATTTTTAAGGGTATTTTCTGCAATTCTACGCGCGTTTTTAAGATGGAAATCAAGATGTGTTCTAAAATATTTGCTCACAGTTTTCATACTAAATTTAAGCGCAAAAATTTGTATATGCAACGAGTAAATAGTTTTGTTATTATTTCTGGACGCCGAAATGATAACAAAAATGTGACCGTATCACACGGGCTTAACTGTACTCTACAGACGCCACTAAAAATATTAGTACTAGTTAAAAAAAGAGTGTTCTACACCCTTTTTAAAGCTAGTTATCATAGACAACATAATCCATTTAACTAGCACAGAACCATAAAACAATTTCTTCTTTCTTTTTCAGATGTGGAAGAACTTTCAGCCCGTCTCTCTCTGATGGCGGCCGCGTCGACGGAGAAATGCGAATTTCTCGAAGGCAACGGTACAGGCTTTGTAAGTAATGCCACAGGGGATCCGAATTACCTCAACAACAGATGTGTTTACTTGGAACAACTGCTCAGCGGTGAGTCTAAACAAAGTCAACAAAAAATCTAAAACATGTGTTTGAAAAAGAGAAGAGTAATGGCCTTGCCATAGACAGGGGCTGAAATATGCTGTTTTGATTTAAAAACATCCTTGCTTTTTAAATGCCATAAGTAGGACTGCCATTGCAGTCGCCGGAGAAAAATATTAAAAAGACCGGATATTAAGGTAAAATTGTGTTTTTTGTCCGGACACCACTTAATAACATTAAAAGAAATAATATAAAATTATTATTTTTATTTTTTATTCGTTTAAACAGCTTTTTGGCGATTTTTGTAACAATGTTCGGCAAAAATTTACAAAAATGTATAAAACTAATATTACAACAAATAAAATACTCAAATGATTAGGTCGTTACTACTAAAATAATATACTCTTCTTTTTCTAATAGTCTATTCGAGAATTGTGTTTCCTTTGAAAAATAGTTAGAAGGCTTCGAAAAATATGAGCGATTGCTCATTCGACGCTGAATGCAAATCTAAGAGAGTGTTTTGAGGATTTTTCCTGCCAATATAAATTGCAATTATTATCAACAAAAAAAGAAAACAAAAGCCATTTTGATTTTTGATAATAACTCAAAAACCATAAGAGAGAGCGGAAATTGCGAAAAAGATACTTGAAGAGAAGGAAATACCTAATAAAAAAGTCTTAACTCAAGCTCTATCTCAATTCATGGTGTATTCAGAACAATTTAAAGAATTTATTCCTGTTAAAAACTTAGCTTAAGGTTACCTTTTTAACAGACACTTGTTAATTAACAAAAGTGTTTTGAACTTTCGTCTTCATTGTACAACAAAAAAAAATGTTTATATAATTGTCGTATAAATGTTTCGCGTCGTGAAGCCCTTCTTATATACATACTTAACCAGATCATGGCATAAAAGTTTTGAAAAAATTTAATGCTTTGTTTATAATAAATATATAACTTTGACAATATTACTCTGATTTTTCATTTTTTGTCAAAGTTATAAAATTATTATTAACAAAGGGTTAAAAAATTTTAAACTTTCATGCCGAGCGCGCAACCAAAAATGTCGCGAGGAGGCCCATTTTTAACGTTAAATTAAAAATATAAATAATGAAGATAAAAGTCTGAGAGTTGGGTCTTTTTTTATATAAATTTCCTTCCCTTCTAGGATCTTTATTGCAATTTCCGCTATCTCTTATGGTTTTTAAGTTATCAAAAATCGAAATGGCTTTTTGTATCGTTTTTTGTCAATAACAATTGCCATTTTTATTGGCAGAAAAAATCCTCAAAACGCTTTTCTCAGATTTGCATTCCGCGTCGAATGAGCTATTGCTCATATTTTTCGAAGTCTTCAAACTATTTTTCTGGTAATAAAAATATTAGAGAACCCTTTGACGACTTTTTTTGGCATCAAATCTAGACGCACGGTAACGTACGTCTGGCCAAGTTCTTGTCTGATGCACCCAGTGTGTATATTACACAAAGGATTTCTCACCCTATCATAACTTTGTTATCGTTCCGCACAAAGGTATGAGGTTTGGTGTCTAAATTCCATGAAACTAATTAACTGTAAAAAAAAAATAAAAAGTAGTTTCAAGTTGTTTCTACGATATTCGATTTTAAAATTGCACGGTTATAGTAATACTGACAAACTGACTGACTTCACTCACTCAATGACCCGTCAAAATTATGGGCCACTTTCTGAAAGGATAGAAACTTGACATTTCATTGTTTTTTGTTGCTATCTGAGCTTAGGGAAAAAATGTTTAACGCACGCGCAAGGTGATTTTCTACACTTGAGTGCTTGCCAACAGCAGTCGCGTGCGGAAAAACATCACTTTACGAACATGCTAGGAAATCTACCATTGTGCATCGTTTTATATTTGAATTTTAGAAATATTTAAATACGATTTTTACAAATTTATTATTCTGGTAAATCTTATTGTCTAAGCATATTGCAGCATAAAGGGTTTTCCAATAAGAGGTGTTATTTTGTTATTCAAAAAAAATGCTTTTTTTTTAAGATAAATCATCAAATCAATCAAAATCAAATAGAATATAATCACCCTTTACACAACACACACAGCCCAATCACCGGTTTAAATCCCTCTGCGAACAGTTTGGAAATTTCCTTCCACAAAACCCCCTTCTCTTATAAATACAAATCCCACCGTGGGCCAGATCTCCCCTTCTTAGATTTCTCTCTTCTCAAATTCAATAAAAACAACGATAGCCACGAGGCAATTAAAGCAGAATTCCTCAATATAGTATCCAACAAATTTACTGATTCTATCCAAATCTTCACAGATGGCTCTAAAACTGATCACCACACAGATGCTGCTTTCTTGTCACTTCCCCAACGGATCTTCTCACATGACTCTTTCAAACTTCACCCATACACCAGCATATTCACCGCAGAACTTTTCGCCATAAAAACCGCTTTAGACTCCCTCAAGAATGAAAAAATAAAAATCCTAATCATAACTGATTCCAAATCATCTCTAGGACAGTTTAAAGAAAACTCTAACTCGTGACCCTTACTAAGCTGCATTCAAGACCTCATTACTGAACTCACCTACAAGCACAATACAATCTCATTCATGTACGTACCAAGTCACGTGGGAATACATGGTAATGAAACTGTGGACCTACTGGCCAAGGAAACCTCCAACCTAGCAGAACAACACAGCCATTTCTACAAGACACAGACGTGATTCCTTTAATTACCACCATCATTAAAGAAAAAGTTCAGAGCGAATGGGACTCCATCCCCACTACAAATAAACTTAGATCCATCCAAGATAATTTTTTCCTTCCTTGGCCTACATCTTTAAACAGAAGAGACTTAAGTATCTATAATAGACTTAAAATAGGTCATTGTTATCTAACCCACTCATATCTCCTAAATAATACAGACCCATTTATGATTTTTGCTCCATTCCACTAACAGTCAAACATCTTTAATTGAATGCCCCAATTTTGCCCAGCACAGAATTTTAAATAGCCTAAAGACTGAAGAACTAAAAGACTGCTTAAACAAAAACATTGACAACATTCGAAACGTTATAAACTTTACAAAAGACATTGGCATATATAACAAAATATAATGCCAGCAGTACCCTGATTTAATACATAAAATATGCTAATTGGTGCTAAATGGCTCTTAGTTGCTGACGCACCTTAATTCAAAATATCTATCTATCTATCTAAGCATATTGCAGCATAAAGGGGTTTTCCAATAAGAGGTGTTATTTTGTTATTTAAAGAAAAATGCTTTTTTAAGATAAATGATCGTATATTTATTACATTATAAAGAGGAAGTTATGCCGTTAATAATGGAAAATAACATCAGCCAAATGACCATCACGACCGCCTACAGGACCATATCCTTTTCATGAAATTTTCCATAACCAAATCGTGAAGTGGCTGCCCTGTGTCCTCGATAGCCTCACGAACTCCATCTTTGAGGTATTGAATCGACGCTGGGCGTGCATAGACCTTCTTCACGTGGCCCTAAAGGAAGAAGGAATGTTTAATCACAAGATCTTGGTGGCCAATTGTGATCACCTTTTCGAGAGATAACAGGGTCGGGAAACTTTTCCCGTAAAAAATCAATGGTTTCGTTGCTTGTGTGGCACGTAGCGCCGTCTTGTTGAAAGTAAACGTTGTCCAGATCAATACCATCCAATTGAAAAGGATATGGTCCTGTAGGCGTGCTCGTGGTAGTCATTTGGCTGATGTTATTTTCGATTATTAACGGCATGCCTTCCTCTTTATAATTTATTTTATTTATTTATTTATTTATTTATTTAAATTCGTTTATAGATCTTTACAAAAAGATATAAAACATGTCACAAAAAACTGAATAAAATAACAAAATACAATCTGTTCAACAAATTTCAAACATCACAAAAAAGAGTGTCACTTCATCCGAAAGGAACTCGTTCTATGGTGTAATACATTTTCTCTTAAAAACAATTCTAGTTTTTCTTCTAAAATGCCTATATTCAACTTGCTGTCGAAGAACCTTAGAAAGGTGGTTATATGATCGTATGCCCATAAGCATCGGACCTAGGACTACATCATACTGTGATTGTGGGAAGCACTAAACTTGGATTTACTGGTGTTATGTGTGAGTGTCGGCATGTGCAAGCAGTGAATCTATGTTTCGAAACACATGGCATGCTGTTTATCATAAAGGCATGCCAGTGGCATAGATCTGAAGTTCTCTAAACAAACTTCGACAAGATTCCTTGATTTGTTAAGCATAACCCAATAGCCTGTTTCTGACACAGGAATATTAATGAACAGCCTGGTGGCGAACATCCCCAAAGCAGGACATGTTGCATAAAAGCCGAGACTGCACTCAGCAAAGTAGAGAGATTTTATTTGCTGTACTAAAACAGGTCTTAAGCACCTGATCTGAAAGATTGTCATTAATTTTTTCCTAACAGTTTATCAGTGGATTCCCCAATTAAAGGTGTCCTGCAACCATACTCCCAAGAAGCGCATGATCCTGTTCTATTACTGCCAGTTGTTGCATCCTTATTTCCGTAATGTTAATTTGCCTTGCCTGTGATGAACAAATTGCGTTTTCGATGCATTCAAGAAAAGCCCATTGGCAGTAAACCAATCAACAAGCTTTGAGAGCATTTTTTCACAGATTTGGTGGTTTCAGCTGAATCCTCAGAGACTAGAATTGTTGCGTCATCAGCGTAAAGGGTAATTTTGTAATCTGACAACGAAGTAACAAGATCCGCTAGGTACAATGAAAAACAGTATTGGGATAACATTCTCCCGAGCACTCCCATCTCCACTTTGCTGTTCCGATTGAAAGTTTGAACTTTATAGTTTTCATTGTCACGAACTTCAGTGTATTGCTCTCTATCGTGCAAGTATGATCGGAACCAGTCAAGAACCCTGCCTCTTATTCCACATGCTTCGAGCTTCCTAAGTAGTCTGTCATGAGGGACACAGTCAAAAGCGCGACTCAAGTCACAGAAAATAGCCACCGGACAGCGCCCATTAGAGAGGTCAGAATACCACTATAGAGCTCCGCCTAGCGGTTCGCGTACTCTGCCTTCACTATAGCCATGCTGTTCTTCAGGAATTAGTTTGTATTTAGTGGCAAACAGTTCAATCTTTCCAACATACAATACTCAAAAACCTTTGAGATCACAGACGTAATGGATATTCCACGATAACTCTTTTATGTTGCTCTTTTTGCAGCATTTTTGGGGATGGAACCACTGACAATTTAAGAGAATCAGGAAAGACAATTGGGCCTCAAAAGAGAGGTTTACCAGATGAACCAATGGAGTAACAAGTTTAGGGAGAAACCTCCTCTTTATTTTGAATGGCATTCCATCAGGTCCTATAGAGGGTTTATTTTTTATTTGTAGAATATCTTAAACATTTCAGCCTTCCAAAGGAATAATCAAATTTCTGAATTAGGATTGCTTCCTGAAATTTGTTTAGAAATAACTTTTGGTTCTTCTATAAGAATATGTATTGAAAAGATCCGCTATTTTTGGAGATCCTCCTATTTTTTTATTTATACTGAGTATCAGGGTTCAATGTTTGTTCTACTTGGAGTCTATTTCGGCAATTTATTGATTATTTCCCACGAAGTTTTATTCTTATTTGTTGATTTCTCCATTACCAAAATACTCTCTCCTTCTTTTAGTTTCAAATGTTGTCTATGTTGTTTTTTCTTGTCCGTATATTCCAGTTAACTGAGGGTGTTGTTTCTTCATAATATAAAGATCTCTTAGGGACTCACTAGACTTTTTGCATTGAATGATCAAAAACCTTGACTTATTTTTTGTTCTTTGATTTATTTTTACAAGAGGAAAGTGAATATCCGCGTCCCGTAATCCTTCATAAAACAGATTAAACTCTATTGAAGTCGGACTCACTATATACTTCCTGCCACACCTCCTCTTCTAGAAAAGATTGTAAATCTTGATTTATTCTGTTGGCAGTACCCCTTCCAGCAGATTGTATTTGTGTTTGCTGCCGTTAATGTTGTTGTATCGACCGACACAAGAATAATCCTGTGGTCGGACATAAAAGTATCGAAAACATTAAGCCGAGGAGAGCAAGTATCACTAAACACATTGTCTAATATGTTCTGACAATGAACATTCACCCTAGTTGGCACCTGCACCATTCTATGAATTCCAAACTGCGCCGCAATACTGTCAAGTTCTTCCCCTTTCCTTGGATTCCACTCCCATGTTAACATTAAAGTCTCCAAAAACCCACAGACTCTGTTTATGGCAAATACACGTTGCAGCAACTTCCATAAACATCCAAGAAATTGTTGGTAATCTCCAGAAGGTGAATGATAGATGCAAATTAAAAATATGGGTTTTATTATTTCCATCCATAAACTCGCAGGCACAAGATTCAAAGTCTTTTCGTGGCAGATCACCTGTAGCCCAGGGCCCTAGTAAAATATCCTCCCCGCGACCAGATTATCGATAATGATAATGTTATAAATATCCGATCATTTATCTTAAGATATGGCATTTTTCTTTAAATATTAAAATAACACCTCTATTGGAAAACCCTTTATTTCCAAATGTATAAAAATAGTGAATATAATTGCGCGCAAAAAAATGCCCTGGTGAAATCCTCAAGGTAGTTCACTCGCGGTATTCGTACACAAAAGTATCGCCTTATAGTAAGAAAGCCCAGTCCGTCCATAATTCAAACCTTCAATCTCGTCTCTTCCATGCCACCCGCTCCGAACTCGCTCATCTCTCTAACAAAAAATTGATTGGTTAAATGGGCCGGTACCAGGACGGATCATTATATTTTTTCTATTTTAGTTTAATTCGTAATGCAGTATTTTGAATGGACCTCAAATTTAGCGCTATTCCAAATAAGACCGAATACAGTTTACCAAAAGTTAGAGATTCTCAATGCTTGAAAATATTATTTTTGTAGAAGAATGTACACACAACACCTGAGGTTTGTTTGTTATTTAGTTATATTTTACACTATTTTACACTTTTTTGGACCCACTTTTTCCTAAAATTCACCTTCCATAAGGGCGATTACATAAAAAAAATTAAAATAGTGTACACAATTTCGTAATAACAAACGCACCTAGTAAACTTACAAAAATCAATATTCTTTTTACCAAAATGGTCAAAAAATTTAGGGTTTTTTAAAATTTTCTAATACTGATTTATATTGCATTAATTGTTCATGAAAAAAGGCCCATAAATTTTGTTTTGACATACCACACCAGACTGTGACTTTTGGCGAATCTCTAACGTGTTCGTTATATTGTCGGGGATTTTCTGTTGCCCAAAACCTGCAGTTATGCTTATTTACTTTTCCATTGAGGTGAAATGTGGCTTCGTCTGACTATTAGTCTATCCAAAAAATGTATATTGTTCCTTACTAAATTTTGAATTCTCTGGCAAAATTCCACCCTTTGTGGAAAATCAGTTCTTTTTATTTCTTGTAACATTTAAATTTTGTATGGCTTTAATTTAAGTTCTTTTTTTCATGATTTCTTGTACTGTAGTTTAGGAATATGGACTGAACTTGAGATTTTTCTTGTTGACATTTTGGGATCTTCCTGATTATTCCAGAATTTGTAACGTTTTATTTAGCAAATTCTCATTGTTTACAATAATTTCTTTTTACGGGCTAAAGATCCTATACTCCAGAATTTTCTGTACCAGATTTTAATTGAATTTTTTGTGGGTGGAGCTTTTTTAAAAACAGGGTTTCCCTTTTTCGCTGGGTTTTTTTACTGGTTTTTTGGCAAACATAACATATTTTTTTTTTTTCGCTTAACGAGAACATTTTGCGCTTCCTAATTAAAATAACTTGTCAAAAATGACCAACAATAGCTGACAATGAGGCTTGTTGCTGTTAAAACGAGATAACTTTGTTTCCAGAGGCGACTAAAACCTTTTAAAATAATATTCCTATTCGACATACAGTCAATTCTTTGGAGGTCAATAAATGCGTTATTTTTAAGATAACCATAGCTTGTGTTACATTTTTTTAAAGGGGAAAGATTAAATTTTAAAAATATTGAAACATATACAGGGTGTTCCATTTAAAATAACAACGGAAAATCGGCCATTTTGTTTTTGAGCTAATGGAATGTCTCAAAAAAAGATACGAGAAAAAACTTTAAAGAAATATAAGTATTTTTTAAAAACCGCATCTTGATATCTTTATTTGTTCAAAAGTTATTCGCGATCATTGTTAAATTTTTGGGGCCACCCTGTATCTCGCATCACAGACAATAATTTTTTGTCAATTATATAAAATATACTTTTATTAACCCTATATATCAATTTCATTTATTCCTTAATAAAAGCCGTATTACGAGTGAACTCCCTTAAATTATAAAAACACTTAAAGGTTTTTTGTTTTACCCGATTTAAACTTCTTTTTATATAAATTAGTAAAATATGAAGTCGATTACTTTTCTTAATTTTTCTCCATTAGGATTAACAATCAAATCTCTTCTAATTAAGTCAAAACGCTATCCTTAATTGAGCTTTTTTACAACTACCAAAATGTTCAGTTTCTAAGAAACGATAAACGAATGTTGCTTTAAGACAAAAGCAAAAAATATTAACCATGTGTTAGAAAAATAATAGCAGATGATGTTTTGATGTGGTGCACTGATTATGATTTTTTTTTATTTCACGGGAGATAACATTACTGTCTTGAAATTGGATATACCACAGGGTTGGAGTAACAGAAAAAAGAAACTATCGTAATTTTTTGATTTATTTTCTGTTAAACAAAACTAGCATTTCTATTTTACTTCTTTTTTTAACCGACAAGAAAGGACGCCGGCTGTATTTCGAAAACTATTTATTGCACAGTGTTGGGGAAAAATATTTTTAGTAAAAGTATGTAACGGTAAATTAAAAAACCTATTATATCTCCAAAATTTGCTAATATTAGGTACATTTAAATATTAGCTAAAACTCTAACCACCGCATTAGTGGATCAGGATCTTTGTCATATTTTCAATAATAAGCGTGGGGAAGATGATAATAAATAAATAATGCAACTTTAAATAGCTCCATCTCCACATCTTTATCGAAAGTCGTTTAAGTGGTACTGTTTTATAGAAAATTTAAAGCTCTTTAAATGCCGGTGTCGGCTGGTTAGTAGTTTAATGCTTAAGGAAAACTGGGAGTTTCGAGATTTTGTCGAAAAAGTTAAATACGATAATATGATTTTTTATTGTAGGTTTAGAAGAGGAAAAAAGTACCTACACCTTGGCAAAAACCACGTTTTGATATCTGCGTTCGTTGATGAGTTATTTCAAAGCAACCTGTTTTTGGAAATAGTAAATACACACATTTTAAACACAGTTCCTGTTTGACCTCCGATCATAAGTGCTCCGCGACAAAAACTACATAGTTTTTTCCGGAAAGGCGGCTGTATCAACGGCTTTTACCATCGGGGATCAAGGAGAAACTCAAGCCAAACGATGGAGTCCTTCTCTGGGGCTAAGCGCTGTGAACGAAGATTCCTATACCTGTTCCTTTCGAGGGCCGCACGCCGAGGCATTTTCCTAAAGGCGGAAGATGGTTGCGCGCTCAGCAGGGGGCAGTACTGACAGAAAACGGTTATGTGATAACAGAAGCAGTCCTTGGTCGGATGTCATTGTTTGTGCCCGCAAAGGACTTTTTTTTTTGCTAAAAATTCAAGTTTTGAAAAGTTCGGAATTTCTGGGGTTACAGAGCCCGACGATCCAGAAGTTCCACCTACGAAGCTCACACGATGACAACAACGTGTGTCTGGAACGGGAAGACCTGGCTGAACGTTCACCGACGGAGGCCAAGAAAAGTGAAAGCAAAGCAACAATTAATCAAAATAGTCTTTGTGACAGAGTAAAAGAATAATAACTGTAGAGTAGAAGAAAAAATACTGGATACTATTTTAAAGTTTGTATTGTATCCATTAGGGAACAGAATGAACAATCGAAAACAATAAAATGCGGTGACTGGGGCATTTATTAACTCTAATTTAATTAGTCAAGTACGCTTGGAAATAAAAACAAGAACGAAAAACTGGGAAACGACATGACTTATTTAAGTTGACAATTGTCAGTTCCAGTCCAATTTTTAAACAGGTGTTGCCTTATTAGAATCTTAACTGCATAAAAAATGATAATTCCAAATGAATGTCATATCGATCTGACAACTGTCAACTCAAAAAAAGTCATGTCGTTTTCCAATCTTTTTACCTAAGAAAAATACCTACCAAATATAAAAAAAAACTTAAGGGTTGTTATGTAAAATTTTTCCACTCCATTTTGTATAGGACATTTCGTTTCTATTTCGACCTCAAAAAAAAAAATTGGAGGCTCCTAATTTGCTTCGTACCTACTTTTGATTTAGTTTTCGATGGTTAGTTTAGTGTATTATATTTAAAAAAAAAACCTTTCTGTTTTGTTTTTGATCAAAATTAATTTCATAAAAATACGTATTTTTCCATTAAAAAAAAGTTACTATGCTCAGCTGATCGATCGTGTTAAATGTCAAAGTCGAAAATATGACATACATTAAATCATAAAGGTTAGTTTATAAACTTAACGTTCCCGTTTCAGCCGGCCTCCTTGTTCCCGTTGGCAAGTTAAACTTATGGGATTTAATGTAACCATTCATAAATGACGCTGGCGGTGTCATTCTCAGTTCAGTTGCTGTCCAAACGCAGCCTAATATTTAATATTTTAGGCTCCATTTTTAAAAGTTTCGTTAAATTTTATTAAATTTAAGCCAAAGAATACATAAAAATTAACAAAAGTGTAAAGAATTTAGTGACAGTATTGACACTGACATGACAGTCAAATCATAAATCCAATGTTAGGAACACTAACATCAAGTTTATGAATCGAACAACTTACGGACAGCAGCGGCAACAGTACATCAACAGCGCCGAAAGGGCAACGGCAAGGAAACGTCAAGTTTATAAATTACCAGTAAAAGGCACAATCTGCATTAATTGCTTTAAAGTTAGTACTAAGTAAAGGTGCTTTAAACATTCGATAAAAAGTATCACTAACTTTTACGTGGGTTCAGAAAAGTTCGTCATTTTCCTTGAATTCAGAAAGAAAATACAATTAATTTTTTACATTGTTTCCTTGATTGCTTGAAAACAAACAGTTTATTTATAAATTTTAATTGTGTTTTTACGGCTAACTTTGCAATAAACCATTTTCTTTATTATTATCGTCATAATGAAAATACCTACATTGAAACTATATATTTTGCTTTAAAAGTTTAAAATTTTGACGAAATAGTCAGATATTTTTTCTTCAGGCGTATATACTTTTTATTTTACCTTCATAGTGTTCATTTTAAGTACTTTTTTAGTTTGGGGCCGATAAAACAATTACCTTTAATAGAAGTCTAACTCAATATACTTGCAAGAATCCTAGATCTAAACCAGAGATAAGTAATACTATTACAAAAGAATTTCGTGACCATTGTCTTAATTTTAATTATTTACACAACGTTTCGGGCAATTTGATATATGCTTATTTTCAAGTTTAAACTCTTCAATATAATTCTTTCGCCCAATTAATAACCCCACTCTCACTACATGGTGTTTTTTAATTGAATGTCAATATTTATGGTGGCGATTTTTGGCCATTTTAAGAAAAAAAATTCATATGAACATATGTACTAAACGTCTTAACTTTTGAGGTACAGGGAGGTAACATTTTCAAAAATAAATAATATATTATTAATATCTGTAATACCACTTTAGATATTTTAATAAAATTTGCCATACATGTAGGTGCTATGTATCGAGAGGCATTTTTTAGTGTACCACATTTTTTTTAAAATTTTCCACAGTGGCGTTCGTACGGAATTTGACCTGCCTATTTTGGCAGACATTGATGGTGCGACACTAGTTTTTCTAAAATAAAAAAATATTTTTGAAATCCCCAATCATTTGTACGCAAAGTTGATCACTAGATTTTTTCTCAATCCGATGCACGATTTCGCTTAAAAAAATAAACACCGTTTCTCTGCATGATCATAACAATACCGGTAAACAACATCATATGCAGAGAAATATCTAGATTTAATTTTTATAGGTGAAAACCGTGCGTCGGACTAAAAAAAATTTAAGAAAATTTGATCTCTTGATTTTTTTAGTCCGACGCACGATTTTCACATAGAAAAATTAAATCTAGATATTTCTGTGTTTGGTGATATTGTTTACCTATATTGTTATGATCATGCAGAGAAAGGTTTTTATTTTTTTATGCGAAAACCGTGCATCGGATTGAAAAAATCAAGTTATCAACTATGCTTAGAAATGATTGGGGATTTTAAAAAATAATTTTTATTTCAAGAGAGGTCAGTAGCGTACCATCAATGTCTGCCAAAATAGGCAGGTCAAATTACGTACGAACGCCACTGATGGAAAAAAAAAAAAATTGGACACTAAAAAATGCTTTTTGATACATAGCACATGTATGCCAACTTTTATTAAAACATCTAAAGTGGTATTTAGATATTAATAATAAATGATTTATTTTGGAAATTTTACCACCCTGTATCTCAAAAGTTAAGACGTTTAGGACATACGTTCATATGAAGTTTTCTTCTTAAAATGGACCCAAAAATCGCCACCTTAAATATTGACATTTAATTAGAAAACATCCTGTATATATCTCAACTCTCTTACACTGTAAAATGTAGGGGACCTGTTTTTTTTTCTATAGATATTTTTACGGCTTCTACTCTGAAGAGTTATCTAAAGTAAATCTTTCCCTAGCAGCTCCCAATCGAGCAACACGAAATGTGCTCTCCATAGTACCTAGAATGTGAAACCTGCTGCCTCCAGAGGTTCCACAGTCCCGTTTTAATAAAGTACCTCTCACTACAGTTATGACACCCACAATACGGTTGGACTTAGGCTTAAGCCTTTGTGGAAGAGAAAAAAGCAGTTACCTAAGTATTTTACCAAAATAAATTTTTAGTTTTATAAAAATAAAATACCTCGCTAAAAGAAAATATTTTAAAAAATCGTGTGCAAAAATGTTTTAGTTTTAATAATTAATAATAATAAAAGGTTTATTTACCGATTAAAATTCCAGTCAAGTCAGAGTTCAAAAATATTAAATTAGGGCTTTATTGTTATTTAATACATAATTTTACCGAAACCTCCACCAATGAGGAGTAAACGCCAAAAATATATTACTGCGATTTAGTAACTTACCTTTATAGGCGAGCGTCACACACCTACAATGGGAAGATAGTGACCATACCTTGGTGAAAAGCGACATTTGTTTTTACTTTATGATTTTAAGGGGGGTGCATTCGAATATGAATTTTATTTTTTGCTAGTAGAGGTGTTAGTCCAGTAAATAAAGGGACAAAGCTGTAAATAATTCTATACAGTTTCCCTTGTGGCGCAATTTTAGGTCTTCGGGAATGCTTTTGAGCAAAAAAAAGTTTATCAACGTTAACAGGTGGGAAAGGGCTGAAAATGGCCCCTCAAGGCCAAAAAATGGGTTTCCCGCTAATAGATGCCAAAATATGCTAATTGGAGAATTTTTGTTTGAACAAAAAATAAAGATCGCCTTGTAATTTACAAAAATGGCCCTTATAATTTTTTTCGAAAAATCGATAGTTTTCGAGATAACGGGACCCAAAAGTCCCCTAATCTCAGCGGCTAGAATGCCGCTATCTTCATGGATTCACTTATAAGCGGGCGGACGAATTGTTCCATTAATCGGGCAATAATGTACATTTTTAATCATTCAAAGTTCATCACAATGGAAAAACCCGTACCTATTATTGCATATGAGTTTGGGTTCATTCTGATTTTTCTAGAATAATAAAAAAAGCCAAAGCCAAAAAGGTCAAAATTTGTTTTCTCAATATTTTGATAGTAACTTATTAATTTATTGATATTTTTTGAAAAAATGGTTTGTTATTAACATTTATTTTTTATAATGAGACCTTAGCAAGTGTTCAATGATGCCAGAAAATTTCCTTTACCATCTTTCTTGCGTTTTGATAAATAATTGTTTTGTCCCTCTGCATTTTTAGCCGTTTCCGAAGTTCTAGAAAATCTGTAGAATAAACGCGAATTAAAAACTCATCATATATTGAAATAATTTTCAATGCACATCATTTGAAAGCTTAGAGTGTCTAGTGTCTAAATGTACTTTTTTCTTTTTAATAAGGTCAAATAATTTTTCAAAAATCAGGAAATTCATCACACCAGTGACTCGCGGACTCACAACTAACCACATCAATCCAGTGTGGAATGTTATGGATTTTTCGACGCCCGTTTTTGCGAAAAATATTGGTGTTGCGAAAAAAATGGTAGGAACCATTTTTGTAGATTTCGAGGTGATCTTCATTTTTTGTCTAAACAAAATTCTCCAATTCGCATATTTTGGCAGATATTCGCGGAAACTCATTTTTGGGGACTTTGGGAGGCCATTTTTAGCGGGTTCCCACGTCGGAATCGTGATAAACTTTTTCTCGCTCGAAAGCATCCGCAAAGACCTAAGAATTGCGCCACAAATAAAAACTGTACAGATTTATTTACAGCTTTGGGTATTTTCAGGTCTTCAGTTACTGGACTATGTAAAATTATTAAAAAGGCAAATTGTACCTAAAATGCTAGGAAGAAATATTATTTAACTTTATATTCGAATGCATCTTTAAAACAAAGAGAAAACCAAAAATCACCATTAACCTACCCTCTCTATCTCTTTAAAAAAGCATTATTTCGGGAGTGTGCCGCACGCCTACTACCCTAAAAAGCTGCTTAACTTATTTTGTGTATAACTTTTAAGCAAACCAACTCATCGTTTGGTAAAAATGTATTCCAATAATATTTCAAAATCTAAAATTGATTGCCTATAATGTCAGTTCTTGATGGCAGTATAAGCCTGATTTAATTTTAGCCAAGCCGAGATATTGAGGATATAAAAACTCTTATACCCAATAAATCTTATTTAATTTCGATACCGTTTCGCTGATACAGAATTAATTTAGATTTAACTCGGATTTAACCAAAAAAATTTCAATTTATTTTCCACCAAGCTTTTCTCAATGAAAATTGCTTGCGTTTTTGGCGTTTATTACAGTCTGAGAGGTTTCGGTAAAAATAAACCTTAGGTTAGAAAAATGTGCGGCATTTTTTGCATTTGGAATTTAACGTTTGAGGTCTTTCAGTATAAAAATAAAAACAATAAAGTTCAATATATTAGTGGCGGCTCGTGGTTTGTCTAACAGGTAGGGCTCAACCAAGGAAGTTTGAAGGTTTATGGAAGCCCAATACTATGGCACATTCGATCAAAAAATGTCCAGCCCACTATGAAAATAACTGTCATGAGCGGCCACGACGATTCTGCGCAGTAACAAAATTCCCCAAAATATTGTAATGTGATGCCTACCGACACACAGTTTGTAGGTAGGCAACACATTACCTTTTGACAGAGCCGTTGTGAATTAAATGTTTTGTTGTCGTTTGCGCCGTATTTATTTCGATTGTTTTGCCTTGTGTGATTTTATTATTTTGTTGCAGAGTTTTTTGGATTGATAAAAACCTTCATATTTTAGTGATTATTGGTTTATTTAATTGTAACTAGAATTTTGGGTTTATTGTTTGTTACTTAAAATATCATAACAAAATGCCTGAAAGTTGTATGGTTTTGTCTTGCAAATCCAAGGGTAATATACCCGAAATACCCCTAATTAGGAAAACAATTCAAAATCACTTTCACAAAACCATAAACTAATCTTGAATTGGGACTTCAAAAATCTTGTCCAATTTAATGCTCCAAGACACAGTCATGTTCGGTGTCGCGAAAAAAATTATTTAATCATTTTGGCGTTACTTTTGAGAACAACCTTATGTGACACAAACACATTACATCCATAGCCTCAGCTACTTTAAAAAAGCTTGGATTCCTCTTTCAAGCCAGTAAGTATTTCTATCCATCTAATCTGTATACTCTCTCTACAATGCTATTTCCTACAACTCTTATCATTCTTGGTTCCATTTAAAAAATATCTGTTCGTCTTATTAATGATCTCACCCTTACAGAAAAGCTTCCTTTTCTGTAAGCGTGTATGTATGTATGCAAGCGGATGTATTGCATTTTTGTAGGAACTTTCACGGCTTCTGCTCCAAGAAGTTGACAAGTATAATTCCTCTGACAGCTTCCAACAGAGCAACACGTAGTGTTACTTTTATGCATCCTTTTACAGTCCAACTTAAAAGGCCCCGAACTTCCCACTTTCTTTGTTCCATCATCCCCACAGTATCTAGACTTTAATCTGCTAGCCGCAGAAGTTTTCCCTTCTCCAAATATTTATGTCTGGTGTAGATAATGCCCCTTTACTACACTTAACGGTACGTTAGTATTGAAGCTTTAGCCTTTAGTGGACTGTCTAACGATATAAAAAAATCTTATGTAAAAAATCTATACTTCTTATTAAATATGTTAATGTTATCTGCATAAGGTAACACTATTTTATTGTACTTTTATACAAATTATACATTTATAAAATACATTACACAAACAACCAGTTTAAAATATGGTAAGTTTTTACTTTTCTTGACCCTTGCCGATTTTGATGACTTTTTGCATACAGAGGCGCTGATTACAAATCTAAAGTAAGTGATTTTTGGTAAAAATACAAAACTCCCAAAACTATCAACCATTTAAATAGACGGCTGTGACGTGACGCCCTCAGTTCTTTCCATGTTAAATCAGATGATATAAAATCTAATATTACACAATAATTTTAAATATTTTATAATAGTTTCGTTTATAAACCAACAATGTTGGGCAAAAATTAAAAAAAAAACAGTTAACGTATAGTTAGTCTGAATTTGACATTTGATGATGTCAACTTTATATATGGTAACAAAGAATTATGGAAGTCCAAACCTGCCCTCCGATTCATTGCGCAAAATCCGCGTGGCCGATTCCCCTATTCCCGCTGCCCTGCACGCCTGGACAATTTTGTAATATAGCATTGGCGTTCCATACACCTTTAAACTTCCTTGGGCTCAACATACAAAAGCAAAAAAAACTTTTATCATATTCAGTGTGGTCATTTAAGTGTGCAACATATGGGATTTTTTTTATTAATTGCACAATCAAAATACAAATATTGCCGAAAGTTAGTGCATATTCAATAATCATATTAGGGGCACTTAGAGTAACACAGCATACAGGGTAAGTCAAAAAATAAAAAAAAATTATAAGAGTAAAGTACCTTTATTTCAGAAAATTCAGCAAAATGTTTTAGAGAAAAGTTGTTCAGAATAAAAGCTATACCTAAATACCAAAACATGGCCTCCTAAGAATTTTTTTTTTTTTAAAACCTTTAAAAGATCTCTTATTTTTTTATATTCACCCTAAACACTCTCATACACGTAAATTATTTAAAATCAAATCAATTTTGCATCACTTTGTTCAAATTCAAGACATTATTTGTAAAATTAACATAGATTTTTAATTTTTTAGGGAATGACAAATTTCATGTTTGTTGCAACGATATTAAACACAACTCTAAAATTTTGCAAAAATTCTCTTTAATAAGATAAAACATTAGTAATGATAATATGCCTATTAAAAAACGCTCATTAAAAGTACAAAATTTTTATTTTAAATGTTCATTAAAAACTCTACAAATTAATAGACATCATAAAAAAAGCTACTAAAATTATCGCGGATATCCATGAAAAAAAAAAAAATGAGGTTAAAAGTACACAATATGGCAGTTTGGTGACAATAATTTTTCTTTTTTGTATAATTATTCTTTGCTTATTAAGTTTATTTGATTTCAAATACCAGTTAACGTTAGCCGAGAAGGCACTAACCAAACCAAGCGTTTAGTACAAACATAATGCATACCTTGTGTTGTTAGTTTTAATTCATAATTAAAATAATAATTATGTTTACTTTTAACACTTATTTGTTTTTTTCGCGGCTGTTCGCGATTATTTTGGTAGGATTTATGTTTGTATATTATTTTTTAATAAACATTTAAAATAAAAATTTTGCACTTTGAATAAGCGTTTTTTGATATGCATATTATGCATACTAATGTTTTGCCTTATTAAAAAGAATAATTTTAGTAAAATTTTAAAGTTGTTTAATATCATTACAACAAACATAAAGTTTGTGATTTCTTTAAAAATTAAAATCGTCTATCGTTTCAAACAAAACATTGCAGGAGCAAAATCAGTCTTGATCTCATTTACCATGGAATTTAACCCATTACGAAACATGTTTGAAATGTCACGACTTGGGAATAAATTAATCTTAATTCGTCAAACATCACCCCGAGGAAATACCAATAACATTCACCTGAACTGCAGAACATTGAACAATTGTTTAATTAAATTGTCACATTTATAAACGTTTGAAACAGAGGCGCGGCCAGGGGGCGATATGGGTCTATGTCCCACCCATAACCCCTAGCAATATCCTTTTTAAAATAGGTAATCGAATACAAAAATGAATATTTATATTTGCATTCCTCAAAATATAAAATTAATTAATAGTTAATCCCTTTATTTCGATATATCACACATGGCATAAAAAAGAAAGGAATGCGCTGACCCTACTTACGTGTCGCTGCATTCATTACAGGGGCGTAGCAACCGCTACATCAGGTACACCAGTGATGTAGGGCCCACCAGCTAGAGAGGCCCACTGGACTTCAGGGTTTTCGAAATAGTTATTTTCCTAACGGAAAAGTCACTTTGCGCAAGCGTTAGGAACAAATTTTTTCCTACGAGCGTCAGATAATACCAATATTAAAGCAATGATTATTTTTTAAATTATGTTTAATCTGAAAGAACTACTACAACATATTTATAAATGGGAATTATTTGTTGATAACATTTACAACAAAAGAACAGTTATTAGCATATTGTAAATTAATTGCAGAACCTGTAATTTCATTTAGCGAGTGGCTTATGGAAGCGCTTATTGTACGGCTTGATGAAGGTTGACTTAGCTCAGGAGGGAGTTGTTCATGGTCAATATTTTATTCGACATATTCTTTTTCTGATTTGTGGCCTCATCAATGTAGCTCTCAGCTACAGCCCTTGATTTCCAGCCCCCAAGTCCCGTGACATTGGTAATTCCTTCTCCAGAATCCGCTAACATAGTCGCAGAGGATGGACGAAAACTATGTCCAGTGTACTCTTCTGGATTTTTTAATTTTAGGTACCTATGCAGCAATTTCTGAAGGCATTTTACCTATTGAATTTATTCCCACACATTGCGTACTGCATGCTCCTTGTTTATACTGGACAAAAAAACGTCTGTGTGGGGTATGTGGTTTTCGCAAATTTGCATATTTACGGTACAATTGCAGATAAAGTCCGTTATTTGTTTTATCGGACACTACAAAGATTCTGGAAGTGTTATTTTTACTGTCAGGAATTTTCACCACTATCAAATTTTCATTATCCTGTATGTCATCAATCATTATTTTTGTAAGTTCATCTCTCCTACAAGCACCGGCTAATCCAGAAATTGTAGCAACTTTTATTAGAAGGTAAATATTATCAGGTGCTTCTTTCATGAACCTTAAAACTTCTTCTTTGCTGAAAGTTTTAGATTTTTTTGGCCGGTATCCCACGTTTTGGTGTTTAAGTAGTGATGTTAGCTTGAAATATGAACTTAAATCAAGGTTCCTTTTTACTTTGAGGACACATTTTAACAAAGAGTACTTACTCCATAAAGTATTAGGTTAGGTTGTACTAGAATGCTTGTAAACTGGCGCTATACTGTTTACACGATGCCACATCTCTTTCCACTCAGCAATCAAGGTTTTATAGTGCTGATTTTGTGAATTTTATTAAAATTGGCTAAGGAAACAAAAGAACAAAATGGTGAATAAAAAGTGACAAGTTCTTATTTAGTGTTGTCTAAGAAACTTTTAGAAATCTGTGCTGTGCTGATGAACTAAGAGCCTCAAATTCTATAATTAAGAAGCTCTATAGAAATGACGCACAGTGTCGTGGAGGAGAGAGCCAAGGTTTGTGGACTTGCACGAGTGCTCGATTTTTACTGTTTGTCCGCAGACATAGGTTAGGTTTGTGACGTCACCGTTTTCCCCAGAATGTAGATTTATTTTAATAATTTTTGTTAAATATTTAACTTTTTAAAACTAATTTGAATGTACACTTACTATTAGATCTACATTGTACAATTTGATAAAATTATGACTTTATCCGGGTAAAACATTACCACTTATAAAGGACACTTAAAATGCATTTTTCACATTTAGCTATATATTTTGTACTGAAAATAGGTAAGTAGCAAAATAAAAAATAAAGTTATATAAATATTATTTATTTATTTATAAATTCCGTTCAAAGAAATGGAACGGTCAATGACTCCTGTCTCTGTGACTTGCACCTACACTAAAAATTCAGTAATGAAAACCTAATTCAGTTATATGCAATAAAAAACAAACTAGAACCAAAGTTCAAATGTCTAAAAAGCTAAAAATATAACCAAAAACACGAAAAAAGCTTCCAATGCGATGTTAATCACAAATTGTAAACGAAACAATAGGGAAAGCGATTACGTCACAAATATCGAATTGACATTTAAATTTGGCGTATACGGCCTTAAATGGGATTGAGCAATCCTGTGTAAGTTTACCACCCCTGGGGGACAGCTGGCACCCCAGCAAAACAAAAATATTTGTTCTACTGAATCCACAAGTCTTTGACATAACTGTTGCCCACTAGCTTGTCCCATTACAGCCATGAAGCGATTAAACAATAATATTAGCTGGATTTCAGCTGGAACGCCAACTTACAATATGTAAACAGGCCTTTATTTTTTTCGTCTCATAAGTCTAATGTAATATGAATCTTAAATTTTTATACGTACTTTTCGATAGCTCGTAGTGATTTGACTAACTTTTATAGTATAGGATGTAATAAAATAAAATAATCGTACAAACGATACTTCTATAAAACGTTTTATACGTGACTGTTATTTCGGATGTCATTAAAAATGGCACGTACGGACCTCTATACGTTTTCCCACAAACTTTATATCTTTAATATTATATAGTAATTAAATTAAGCAGTTAAGGATTTATGCTCTTGATTACGAACAATTCTTATAAAATATTTTTTGTGGTACATAAATTCTACTTGATACGATTACTCAAAATAAATTATTATCCAGAAAAAATGTTTATAAATTAAAATAGGTGGTAAACTTAACAGGGAGTGCTCGATTTTTACTATTTGTCCGTAGATAAGGTTATGTTTGTGACGTCACCGTTTTGCCTAGAAGGTAGATGTATTTTATTATTTTTTGTTAAATATGCAACTTTTAAAAACTAATTTGGATGTACACCTATTTTAGATCAGTAGTGTATACGATTTGATAAAATTAAAACTTTATACTACGTGTAAACAAAACAATAGGCAAAACGATTACGTCAAAAATGCGTCACAAATATCGAATTGACGTTTAAATTGGCGTATATGGGCTTAAATGGGATTCAGCACTCCTTGTTAAGGAATTTGATTATTTTAAGGATGGAAGAGAAGGAAAGTCCTTCGCTGGCAACAGGCTCCATAATTTGGGTACTCTGGGTGCAGAGCTGTCACAATTACTTTTTATTTATTTATTTACTTATTTATTTATTTATTTATTGAACAAAGTACACTACAGAACAAAATGTTCCAAATGGTACACAATAACTAAAACTAATGCTAACCTAGTATTTAGAAAAAAAATATGTGTATATATAACTTAAATAGAATAAAACTAACAATATTACATTGCAAATAAAAATGAGCAATAGTTACATTTACAACAACAGAAATTAAACAAAGTAAATAAACCAACAAAACAAAATACAAAGATGCTAATAAACTATCTATAGGTAATATCTCTTTTCAATGATTTAAAATTAGTAAAGGTAAACAAATCAACGTTATGAAAATTATTATTATAATTTCTTAACGACCTATCCACGAAAGAAGTAAAACCATAATTAGTGCGATGTGACCCTTCATGAAATAACTGCCTTGTACGAGTGCTTCTTTGCGGAACTCTTAAATTTATTTTAGATAAAAGTGTGGGACAGTCAATACCACCCTGCATGACTTTATATAGAAAAAACCAGTGGCGGCTCGTGGGTTAAAAAGTAAGGGGTTGCAATTCTTGGTTCTGGTTCTTTAAAAAAATAAATAAATAACCACAATAAACTTAAGGTAAATAAATAGACATACAAAAACTGTAATAAAAATCATACAAGTAGCTATGTTACACATATAACCAAAATAACAAATTATATTTCAATAAATCGTAAAGCAGCCTGTGAGATAAATAAAGGTTTGCACGGGGACTGCAAACCGCACGCCGCTTATGAAACTAAAGTCAGCGCCCAATGCCAAGATAGGCAACTCCATATACTTACGCGTACTCGTAATGAATCCAATTGGGTTTGCATTTTGATTGCAACCATCGCATCGACATCGGCTTCGAGGATGCGACACGCGATTAAATTAATGATATTTTAGCGGAAGCAGTCAAGTCTTTTTAATAATTTGGCTGTTATTTCGAGATAACATTAATAAAACAATAAATACAGATGTTCGAATAAATTTTTAAAAAATCTGTAACTATGTAATGATTAATATATAATTTTTAAATTTTATTTTAAACCTTTTTTGGGGGTTGCGCAAACCTGCAAACCTAAAGAGGAGCCGCCACTGGAAAAAATAGTAAAGAATTTTCGCAGCGCTTTTTGAGACTCTCAATTCCAACCAATAATAAACGGATGGAATAATCGATATTTTGATACGGAAACCTATGTTTCCACAAAATTATTTTGGTGAACGTGTTCTGCACTCGTTCTAGGCGATCAATATGTACATTATATAAGGGAAACCATATCACATAGTTATACTCCAATATACTACGTACCAATGTAAAATAAAGGACTTTAATCGCTTGAATATCTGAGACAAAGGTATAATTACGTCTTATGAAGCCTAACATGCGACAAGCTTTAATAACAATATTGTCAATATGTTTATTAAAAGTTACTTCCGTATCAAATAGTACTCCCAAATCGTTAAAAGTTTTGACTGTTTCTAGTACCGTACTTTCTATCGAATAATCAAATTCAATCGGATTCTGACATCTGAAAAACCTCATAACCTTACATTTATGAGTGAAATTTAAAAAGTTACTTTTACACCACAGAACAGGATTCACTAAGTCTTTTTGCATAAGCAGGCAGTTTTCCATCGTTTCTACTACTGTGTAAAATTTAAGATCGTCCGCATATAGTAAACATTTGCACTTCTTAAACGTTGATATAACCTCATTAATAAAAATTAAAAATAAAACTGGTCCTAAATGAGAACCTTGTGGCACACCCGACGTGATTCTAATTTGGCTTGATACTGCACCACCCAATTTAACCCGCTGGAGACGGTTGCTTAAATAGGAGGAAATCCATAACAAGTACGGCCCATGAACTCCAAAGGCCTCAATTTTCTTCAGTAAAATATCGTGGCACACACTATCAAAAGCCTTTTCTAAGTATGTATAAATTACGTCCACCTGAGAACCTTTTTCGATGTTGTTGATGAGGTAGTCCTGAAAGACAGCAAGATTTGTAGCCGTCGATCGCCACTTATAAAAACCATGTTGCTTAATGGCTATTAGATGCCTCAAAGTTGCAAATAACTCATCAGTTATGATCGCTTCAAAGATCTTTGGCATTATAGATAGTAAAGTTATGCCACGATAGTTCCCAACGTTACAACGATCCCCAGACTTGAAAATGGGAAACAAAGTTGCCTCCTTCCATATTTAAGGAAAAAAGGCACTATCAAAAGATCTCTGAAAAATAATCCTCATAGGCTCAACAAGTACATGCCCACAATTCTTAATAAATACTGGTGGAATACCATCAGGTCCTGCTCCCTTAATTTTATCCAAACTATCTACTTTACTCAAAATTTCCTCAGCCGTGAATGTGTGGTGGGAAAGAATTATATTTTTGTGTTCTTCATAGTTACTAAATACCATATCTGGATGTTCTCTAAAACAGGATTTAAAGTGAGTAGCAAAAGCTTCAGCTATCTGGATTGGATAAATATTGCTAAGCAAAACCTCACCCACATCACTACCAAAACCACTCGGAATGAGATGATCCTCCTCCATAACCCACTGCACATCTGGAAGATTAAAATCTCCAAACACCATTAACTTTAACGTGTTGTTACGTCTAATATTTTCCATAGTATCCATTACAGCCTGATACACAATCGGACGTGAATTAGGAGGAATATACATTACACCAAGAATAATTACTTCACCACCAAGCACAATTCGTATCCAAAGATCTTCAAACTGGGGGTCATCACTGCCACGCATAACAGAGGGAGACAGTTGAGACCGTGCCGCAATTAGCACACCACGCCTCTAGTGCAATCCAGAGCCTCATAATCTTTGTCTTTTCGAAAGACAATATATTTCTTGTCCAACAATTCTGAGCTCATTATATCGGAATTTAACCAAGTTTCTGTAAATATAATCACTTCATAATCAGAGGAACTAACATTCACTAAAACGTCCGCCGTTTTAGTTCGTAAACCTCTAACATTATGATAGTAAATTGTAGAAATTTGACGTTCGGTTGGTTTTTGACAAGCTAATTGATATCTGGGGTAGGCTGCCTTCTGAAAAAATTTCGCTGTTTAACAAATCTCCTAATCATAATACCCTTAGGCCACAAAACAGGATTCAAGATTCTTTCCAACTGGGATTCCCTCACACCAACTTTAAAGGAAATAGTATCATCGTTTTGCTGTAGTATATCACATTTAACGTCAGAAATATTCATCGTTTGTGATACATGATACAACACATCCTCTACAGTAGTCTTTGGGTCGCACCGATCAACTTTCATTACAATTACCAATTACTCTTCTAAGTAGTAGTAAATTACAATTACCAATTACTAGCATGTTTGTTAAAAGTAACTCAATTATCAACTAAAACTAAAAATAATTGAATATTTAAGTAATTACTTTATTTACCACATATATGAAACAAGATACACTAAACAAATACAATATTTATACTGATATGTATCATACGCCCACGTCACACTATTCAAACTGCTTTCTTGGCAAGTTCAACATTAAATGACTCTAAAATAAAAATTTCGTTTTATCATACCCCATATAAAAACGATCGCGGTAAGCATCAATCGAAAATACTAAACCGGTGCAAAGGCAGCGTTCGCCGGATTCAAAGCGGCCCACCGTGTTTCAAGATGCTCTTTCTGGCTGGCCAAAATTCCGGCAGTCCATAAAGAAAGGTAATTGAATTTTTTGTAGTAATTTTATTATTTATTAGGTAATTAAGGTAATTTCTAAGTAATTTAATTGCTTTATAAGTAATAGAATTACTTTCTAAGTAATTGAATTACTTGGGATTTGTGAAAATCAATTACCAATTACGATTACATTAACCTATCAATTGAAAATCAAAATCCAATTATCTTTTTCGGAAAGTAATTGAATTTAAATAATCCAAATACTGAGAAGTAATTGAATACAAATTTTCAACTATTTTAATTCAATTACCGACAGCTCTGTCTAGTCTGTAAGAATAGCGGCATTTCGTGTTGTTTTGTTGGGCGCTGCTAGAGGAGGAGGGCTAATTCTTTAGAGCAGGAGCCGTGGAAATATCTATAAAAGAGGTATAGCCCTACAGCTCGTCCATGAGCAAGCGTAGAAAGCTTTATTATGAGAATGGAGTCAATAATAAGGCAAAAGACTGGACGAAATTAAAAATTTTGGGATGTGTAACTTGATTTACTTTTTAAAGAAAAAAAGCACAGTTATATTTCTGTCACCTAAAATTTGTTACAGTTTATTACAATTTTTTTAAGGAACAGAAAGAAATAAACATTAAAATTCTAGCTAACTTAGATTTTTTTTTGTTTGTAAAAAAATATTTATTTTATCGGTATAAAAAAGTAAAATATATCAACATATTTGCATTGAATTCAAAACACTTTTTTAAATCCGCAGGAAGTATTCAGCTCGCGTAATAACTCATTCCGAAATACCTCAGATTCACTCTAGGCCATGTGACATTTTTGATTACTTCCTGTATAATTTAAGGTATTTTAATCGCTTTAATTTTAATAAATTTAAAATTTCTTGACTGCAGATCTGCTGGTGATATTGTAAATGGTGTAGTTTGACGAAATTGACAGAGATGTGTTTAAAATGTTGATATTTGCCGTGTAAACGCTAAAAGATGGAACCTTGTTGACAAACTTTAGCTAATGAACGATTTTTTTCAACCTAAAATTTCGGGATTAAATTTTAGTTAAATGGATGTTTTGAAAAATTTATTTTATTCATCAGTTGGACATATCCACTTTTGTTAGAAATTAACGTTATTTGAATTTGGAGATTAAGCTTTCATTAATTTATTATTTAAAGTTCTTGTTCGATTCCCTTTGAAACACAATTACTAAGTTATATTGTAAAAGTAATAAAAAATAATTCTCCTTACATCCATAGATGCCTATTCCAACCCCTTACGTGGTTTTAATCATCCATACACCAGATTAGGCCTGCTTTGAGGAAAGAGCTTTCCTTAGGGTCTTTCCTATCTAGTATAATGGTTTGAAAGTGGTTGCTAAAATTATAGAAAAGAATTATTCTATGGGAGTTACCCTATATCGAGTTAACCTCCTGATTTTTTTTTTGTTTTTTAGCTCCTGGTCCTATAAATTCTTAAGGTGGGATTACCTTGTGTTAGTTTATGTTGTACAGTACATTCCACAATAATTCGTTGATTTCTTGTTTTACCTGCTACTGTTAGTTGTAAAACTTAATAAACTTTAGGTACCCGCATGTAGATCCGGAATTAAAATTTCCTTTATTTATTATTGTACCTACTTTTGGTATATTATGTAGGTTAAAGGAAAATTGCAGGTGTTTCATATAAAGCAGTCTTTTTATCTTAGTTCATCAGTCGTTTGGATTTTGTCAAGGTATTTTCGTGTTATCGTGTTATTGAGCATCCAAAATAGCTAACCTAAACTATTGATATTGGTAGGTAATCAGGACCTGTACCCTTTCAAAAGGTGCTGTGCCTATACAATAGATATTTGTCAGGCAACTTATTTATGGCTGGGTTTTCCACTGAGGGTTGTCATGTAAATTTTATTGCGGTCGAGAAATCAACGAATTACAGTGGAATGTACCATATCGCCATTATCTCTACTTGTATAAAGTAGTGGGGTGGCGGCAAATTTAGCACAACAATTTTATATAATAATCAACTTTTTTTCTTTTTCAGTACGAAAAGAAGACGAGAAGAACTGCAGTAGTAAACCAAAAGGCAATGTTTACATCGAAGAAAATAAATCTAAAAAGTAGAATACAACGAAGATATATAGTATTGTGATTAGAAAAAACTTACATAAACAAAGAGATGTATGTTAGGTCAGAATTTAGAGGTTAAAGTTTTATGATTAAAAAAGTTTATGTCTAAACGTAAACAAAAAGACAGACGGTTTATTGAAAAGACCAGAAATTGATCAAAACAAGAAAAATGCTTTTTTTAAATAAATCATATCTATCTAATCTATGTAAAGCATTTGTAAGTAAGCTACTTTTGAGGATTTTTCACTATAATATAAACTTAAAAAACCAACGTCTTTAACGCTGACTATTTTCTTAAGTTTTAGTCACACTGCGGGGTAACCACAAAATATTTTACCAAGCTATCTGAAAAAGCGTTTTATTTTCTTCATTGAAAACATATTTCTTACAAATTTTAAGATGATATTTTGGGTCATCAAATGCCGATTTTGGATATATCACTTCCGATTTAACCGGAAGTGGCGTGAATTTTGATATTTTAAATTGAAAACCCTATATATTTTTTAGGATTCGAATTCCACATCAAATTTCTGGTATAAAACATACATTATATCCTATATTTGTCTTTTTTGGTTTTTGAGAAAATACCGTTTGGAAATATCCAAATCCAAATCACCGCGCATTATGCAGTTATATGAGAAAACAAATGAATATTAAGCAAATTTATTATGTTTAATTTAACGCCTCTTAGAGACTACCTTCTAAGATCATAATTACTACTTTTGTCTTTACCGGAAGTCTTGCGAAAATTGACTTTTCTTATAACGTTACTTCAAAAGTTTTGATGGCACGCCAAGTATTTGACATTAAATTTAAATAAGGCATATATTTCTGAACATTTTTGTTTATCAAGACTTTTTATCTATACCTAATAATTTTTTTATATAACTCTGCATAAAGTGGAAAAAATCTTAATAAAAAGTAAGTTTTAAAATAATTTTCAAATAAGCATCATCTTCATTTTACAAAAAAATTAAACAGTATTTTTAGAAAATAAGTCTGGAAAAGGAAACCAGATCTTTAACATGTTTTATATCAATTTAAAAAAAAATCAGAGTACTTTAAAAAGCCGTAAATTTAAAAAAAAAATATCTTTAGTGGTGTCATAATGAAGACAAATAACAACTTATAATACATAAGGATGATAAGAGATTTTAAAATATGATAAGAAATGTAAATCATGTAATGCAGCTCTGTTTAAAGTAGACCAGATTCTGATGGAGCTCTTAATTAATAATTAGCACGTTTTTGCACAACGCTAGTTGTGCAAAAAAATGCCAATTATTAAAAAGGGGTGTTCCATAAATTACGTCACACCCTAAGGGGGGAGGGGTGTAGAGGATTGTGACATTGTGTGACAAGGGGTATCAGCTTTGTAACATCACATGTAAAAATCTAAATTATTTAAAATATTTGATTTGATTTAAATTCTATTAAAAAATATTTTTATTGAAAAAAAAATGGAATTACTGTTTTGATTATTTTTAGATGTAAAATTTTCGAAATATGTGACGTCACATTAAGGGGGAGAGGGTCTCACAAATGTGACGAGTTGTGACAGGGACGGGGGGATCAAAAAATCATGAAACGTGTGACGTAATTTATGGAAGGCCCCTAACGGACCAATCACTCGGGCTATCTTTCTGCTTACTCCCTGTAAATCCTTATGTCAAGCCTAACTCAAGAATCACAGAATACATTTTAATAATATTTGGATTAGGAGTTTTATGTGACCCATGATATACTTTACTTACTTATTATTAAAAAGTGTTTATTTTTTAAATATTTGTAGAGATCTTTTAAAGTCGATCTAAGGTTTTAACGTCAAACTTAATGGACTAGAATTAATATACAATTTATAATATCTCATCTTGTACCTAAACATCTAATTCATATCCTTTCTTGAAATAAATAAGTTGTTAAGACAGCAACAATTTTAACATGTTTGATCAAAGAAACTGGGATATAAACCTAGATCATTAAACTTAAGAATCCGTTTGAAGTTTAATAGAAGTACAAATTTCACTTTATCATATACCTAAGTAATTACAAATACACCTATTTCTGAGATATTTATATTATACAGGGTGGTTCTTAAGTACGTTCCGATATTAAAGGGGATCATTTCATGAACAATTCCAACAAAAAAAGTTCATATGAACCTAGGTCAACAAACCCTTCGTTTGTAAGATACAGGGTGTTAAAATTCACATTTTTTTTTTAAACCAGAAACATCTTAACCCAATTTATTTAAACTTGGTACATAATAACAACACCTCAAGCTCCATATTTTGCAGATATTAAAAATTGGTGACACTCACCAGTGGCGTGGATAATAGAAGTCGCCCAAGGTTTTTTTACGGAATCGATGGTACGCCACTGACTTTTTTAAATTGTGTCGGATTTTTTTAATGTCCCAACTTAAAATACACAAAAAAGTTCTGTTGGTTTTTTTTGATACAAAGAGTCGTTTTTAAGCAAAAAATAGAATACATCTTTACATTTTTATACGTTAATTAAGGATGACTAAAAATAAAAACAAATAATATATATATATATATATATATATATATATATATATATATATATATATATATATATATATATATATATATATATATATATATATATAATATATATATATATATATATATATATATATATATATATATATATATATATATATATATAAATATTTTATTTATGTAAATATTTTTCAAATTTTAATGAATGACCTTCTTCAATATCGATACGTACCTAAGGACCACCCTGTATATTTTATTCAGTTTAATTTGTAGAAAGTTTTATTGTTCCTTGATTTTTAATAATTAAGATTTATATTATATAAGATAAAAATAAAGTACTAGGAATCTGTAATTATAAATAATAATTTATTTTTTTGGAAACTATATGTAATTTTATTGTATATAATTTTATTATTTTAGGGCTATTAAATAGCACCATTGTTTTGTATATTTTTTGTGAATTGTTAAAGATAAAATTTCTTATTTAAATATTTTCTGTATTATTATTATGTTGTATTTTTGATTTGCTATTCCTGTTAGTGTCAAATATTAAAAAAATCATTGTTAAACCTACGTGTGCAAATTTTATACACATAGTTTATTTAGGAGTCTTATTAATGTATACCAAATCAATACAATCGTCAGTAATTAATGCTTAATGTTTTATTATTAAACAATTTTAATATAGGCAACTAAAATATAAACAAATTTTGTTTTGGTTTAAAAATGGGGCGAGATACCTTTGGAATTTACAAAAAAAGAATAGTTTTTTTTTAATATTTTAAATGTATAGTATGTTAAAAATGTACTGTAAAAAGAAAAAATAAAATATTACATATTTAAGGAGATATTGTCAAAAACGTCAACATCCGCATACCGTCACTAATCAGGAGCGTAACGAAAGTAATAGGCTATTTGCCACCATTGAAAATAAGCTTTAAATTGTGGTTATCCTATCAGATAATAGTCTAAAGAAGCATATTTCTCTATAATATAAAGTAAAATTTGCATATTTATTGCAAAATATACGTATTAAAATTCATATATTTTTGAAATTAATTCAGCGACTGGAACGCTCTGTGATTGGTTACAACTTTGATGACGTCACTTGCAAGTAAATAAATGTCATAAGCTTTGTGTTGTGTGTTTTTAGGTGTTACTTTCGATCTTTAACTATCTAAATAACTGTTTCTTGACTATTTTATATAAAAAAACATATTTCAAGTAATATAATTATCCGTTTAGTACCTCAAAATGGACATAAATTTTGTGCAAGCCGATAACAGAAACCTACCTGAGATAGACAATTATTTATTTACGTGTTTTCTCAAAATCTTTTGTAGGTTATGTTTATGGAGTGTAGAAATATAAGGAGTACCATCTTTTATCGGAGACGAATTGAAAAAGTGCCCTTTTAGGATTTGTTGGGACAGATATAAACAGTTTTTTATTGTGTATTATTATATTTACATTGTGGCACTACACACCATTTATATACCATTTTATCCAATAAATTGAAAAATTATAAACAAAATTCACCGTAGTTGCACTCTTTGTTAACTTGTTTACTTGCAAATGACGTCACACGAAACATATGTCGACGCCTTTACAGAGACAGCGATTTTAGCGCGAATTTTATAATTTAAACTTTAACGTCAAGTTTTATTGAAAATACAGCATATTTCCCAGAAATATAAAATGTATTTTGTTTGTTAGGCACCAAAAAATAATTTAAACGATTTTTCAAAATTAGTCAAATAGCCTATTATATCGAAACTGTCTTTTCAAAAACTGCTCGTGCTGTAACTTAAAAAGTTATTGACCGATTGGGCTGAAATTTTTAGTTTCTCTTTATAGTCGGGGTAATAAATAGTTTTTTGGGGTCAAGCCGATATAAATTTCAATTTTTAACTTTTTTATAATTTTATAGGTTTATTATTTCATATTATATCAGTAATCGAACAAAAAAAACCTTTTTTTATTCAGACAATCGAAATTTTGGAGCAGACGCTTAAAGAAATTTTCTGCAGGGCTGCCATTTTGTAAAAAGAAAATTAAAAAGTCACATGTTTTTTTATACTTTAACAATGTAACAAAAAGATGGTAAAATTAATAAATGATCCAATTGTTTTATTAACTTTAAAAATGCATTAAAATTCATTGATTTTACCCTGCCTAAAGGTATCTTCCCCCTTAAAACTTTCTTTATACTTAACAAACAATTTTACCTTAAAAAATTTTTTTACAAAATTAAAAAATTACCAATTTTAAAAAAAAAAAGAAAAAAAAATTAATTACGTTACCCCATTTCATAGAAAGACTAAATAAAAATCTGGTTGTAGCCAAAAACTGACAGTTATAGCAAAATATCAGCCCACTGCTAAGTTTTAAAAAAACTGTTTATTTATAATACTGTAATAAAAAATATATTAATATTATTTATATTTGTAGAGCATATCTACGTAGCCTCGTCTATGTATATTTTGATTTTCCAGTTTTAAGAAATATAACTTGAAGATTATTACCTCAAAAGTTTATTATTTTTCAGTATATCTTTGTAGATACAATTTAACGATCTTCTTTAAGCTTTAAAATGTAATTTAGACCTGTATAAATATTGCCAATATATTAAAATAATATGTATTTAAGCTCTTTGAGTATATCATGGGCGATGCTAAAAAGTTGTCAAAATAAACAGAGTAACATTTCTTTTCTTCCTTTCAAAATAAACAGAGAATCACTTTTAAAAACTTAAATACACTGGAATGATTGATGTTCTAAAACTTAATATTTAATACAAAAACTTGCCTTTAACCTGAATTAAAATCTTTAAATTCTACGGAAGTATAAAAAGAGCGTCTGCAATTTTTTTCTGGATTCAGTATTTTTATTTTATCGCTCATAGATACCTGTTTCGTCTTTTCTAAAGCTGGTTAATTTGACAACTTCTTAGCATGCCCTGGTAGATTTAAGTATATACAGAGTAAATTAAATTTAGAAATAGGAATCTTGGCATCCAATGTAAATATAAATATCCTAACCAATAAAAAATAAATTAAAAAAGCCCGACCAGTAGTATGAATGAACTCCCGCTTCCCATTTGGTTTGGCTTATGAATATCATAACAGTCAATCTGGAAAAGTTCTAAAATTAGGAAGATATATATTTATGCGGAATTAGGTGGAATTATAATTAGTCTAACAGACTTCTAATTTATTTAAATACTACGGCATTTTTTTTTTTTGGAAAAGAATATTTTTAAATGGAGTTACCAAATATGCTGAAACGTCAGTTTTACCCTAAACAAGCTGTCTTATAAAAAAGAAAAAACACAGGCATATTTATTTAAAAATTATATAATTTTAAAATATGTTCCTTAACGAAGTCCTTTTAAAAGGGAGAAATATTAAGTTACTTAGCATTTCTTCTTACTTTCGTTTATTCTTTACTATAGAGAACCTATTGGTGCCTCTCTAGTTAGTTTTGTAAGTTCGTACCTTAGGACGAGCTGTTTATAAACATGCATTTCAATACTGACTCACAAATCATAAATGTAATTTTTTATTAATTATTTCTTTGTCATCTTTACAAATTTATAACATAAATATATCACTATATATTACAATAACTTATTGAAACAATAAATAATAATAAGAAAGTTATAATTTAGGTGATTATGAGAGGAAAAAATAAGTCAAGATCTGGTAACACCGATTGTTGTATTGTGTTGTGTCATAATACAGTATAACTAAGTCAAATATAAAATTTTATTCGTTTCCATCAAAACCTCATTTAATGGAACGTCGTCGATAAGAGTGGATAGAAGCAGTGAATTCTATTAGGTAAGTTTTTATACGTTGACAATAAATATAAAGTGTGTACATAGTGAATGGAATAAAATCATTATTTGCTTAAGCAAAAAAATTAATCATTTTCTCGAACACGTAATGATAATTTTAAAAACTTTTGGTTTTAGGTGGCAATTTTGTAGTTATAGGGTGTTAAAATATTGTGTACTTAATGACTTCTATCCTTTGTGAAGTAGATAAATGCATAAGTAATTTAATAATATTAGGTACTGAAATACTTGACAAAAAAATATTATTTTGCCAGCATAATAAGCATTACCATAGTTACAAGACATATATTAAAAAGTGTTTTCAAGTATTGCTAGTACCACACAAAATTAAAAAAAAAGGAAAAAAAATAAGACCCTGTACCTACAAAATTGTCAATTAAAAATTAAAATAATTTTTTATTTTTAAAATCAGCTTTTTTTGGAGGTTATAAATCTGCAATAAAATATGGGGGTTTCAATTTAAAAGAATTGTCGATGACGTCATATCGACTACACAAGGTACCATGTATATTTTTATTTTATGTAAAAAAATGCCTAAGACAAAATTATTACTCACGTGTTTGAGGAAATTTTCAATATTTTTTTTTTGCTTTACCAAATAATAAATTTGTTCTGTACATTTTGTATACAATTTTTACCACCCTGTAACCACGAAACTGCCTTCTAAAACCATAATTGATCTAGGTTTTTAAAAATAGCTTTTCTTAGAGTTTATAAATCTGCAATAAAATATTGGGGTCTCCATTTAAAAAAATCTTTGATGACGTTATATCTACTACATGAGTCACACTGTATATTTATATTTTATGTCAAAAATGTGCAATTCAAAATTATTATTTACGTGTTCAATGTAATTTTTATTTTTTTTTTGCTTAAGCCAATAATGGATTTGTTCCATACATTATGTACACACTGTATATTTATTATGATAATAATTTTACTATTTCTTTAGTCTTGATGGTACTCGTAAATCCGGGACATTTATTTTTTAAAGCCCAATTTTTATAATAAAAATGTTTAAAATTTTTAATTTTAATAAGTAATTTATAATTACTATAGCGATCAGTACAAAATTTAATTTCTCTCACATATTAAATGCTAAATTTTGCCACCATAAGCGCTAGTGCATAATTAGCAAGGTCACGCATGTTCTCTATACTCTGCCACAGTTTATACCGTTCAACGAACTGTGACTCTGCTCTCAAAACAAGATCGCGCATTGAGCGCAATCACAGTTTATACCGTACAACGAATCAGTTATTTAACTCTCCACCTGTTTTGAACCATAGAATTTAACCAATAGGGAAAATTTCCCCCCTATTCGGGATAACCGCCGTGATATGAGGATGATTTCTTTTTTTTAAAAACCAATCCCGGGTTAGTTTTTTTTTTTTTTTTGTTGACAGTTTTACCCAACAAGAGAGATGAACAGATGCCCACCTGATTTAAACAGAAAGTGAAAGCCCCGTCAGGG